>CM072162.1:21993041-22053211 GCA_036850595.1 Rhyacichthys aspro | reverse complement strand
TGTTAGCTTTTAATTTGTGAGTGTTTTTACCTTGACACACTCTAAAAATTGGTCTGACTATAAAATTAAAAGCTAATGTTTAAGGAAGATCAAATGAACATTTTTGGATTATCCACGTTATTTTAGCATCTATTTAAACTTAATTCAACAAAATAATAAGCTATCCTCCCTGTCAAGCCTATTACACTCATGCTTTTATCATTAATGGGTGTTAATAGACTAGAATTAGCATAATAACTTGACATTTTACAATTTGAAAAGCAAGAAAAGTCATCAGTTTCATGCTTAAACACCCTTTTTAGTCTGCTCCTATTGGTTAAATGGCTCCATCCAGCTTCTGCCTGTATGAGTAATTCGTATGAGCCCTGCATCTGCTTCTCTCATGTTACACTACACATTGTCAACACAGTTGTACTCATCATCCATTATTCATTTTTCCCAAACTGCTCTTGCCAGTGTTACTCGTGTTGTTGTTGTTGTTGCGGTGGCAGTTTGGGAAGAGTTGCACAGATGTAAACAAAGTGACGTCGGCTCGGATATCCCGCACATGGCTCTGATACTGTCTTTTATTTGGACCTGACGTGATTTCAAAACGTTTCACTGACAGCTTCTGGGAATCACATGAGTGTTGGGAAACCGATTCTGAAAAAGCACCGTAAGCTGGAAATGAGTTCTCGGTGAAAGATGTTGACATAGTTTGGAAGTGAAGTGCTTGTCGTTGACTCAAAACAATCAACATTTTTGCTGTTAGCCTCAGTTAGCCTCAGTTAGCCCCGTTGTTGGACATTGTGATGATGACACAAACTGTAATACTGTATGACTGTGGGGATTGTTAGTCATCAAGGCCATGAGAGAATGAAAAGGTTAAGGCATATATATTTAGATTTTTGCGTGGGCTGATTAAAACATTTTTCCATTAAAAATACAGTTGTTTTTAACGGTCAGAGTCGGTCCATTCACAATTTCAGCAAAGACTCTGTGGGTAACAGGTCACACTTTCATTTATTAATGAATTATTGGAGTAAAAACATTAGTTAATCCTAAATCAGCGCATTTTTCACAACTTTTACTTGTTTCTGTTCAGTTATCCAGTTTATTTTCAGACTATAGTACAAGAAATTAGAATATGGTGGGTTGCCAGAGTTGTCTATTGTGAAAAACTGATTTTATTTTTGACCTAAAGCTCTGAATTTCAAATTATTTTGACTATAGCTGCGTAATTGATCACAATTATCATAATATTTATGTCACAAATAACTGCTTAAATGACACTTATGGTATTAAACAACATTATAACAAGAGACAGACATCATTATGGAATTAAATGAACTGAAAAAAGCTTGATGGGTCCAGTAAAACCAATAATAGTCCTGAATCGTGGATATATATATATTTCAGTGTACATTTAGTACTTTATCGTAATAATAATTAGTAACTCATTTTATTTCTAGGTGCTTTTCCTACATTTAGTCCTGGTTTTGTCTTGGTTTAGTCCTGGGTTAGTCTTGGTTTAGTCCTGGTATAGGTTTGACAGGTGGAAGTTTGTCTGGTGCTTTGTTTTCTCAGTATCATAATGTACTTTTTCTGAATTCCAAAGAAGGCACAGTGAATATTTTACTGCCGTTTATTGCGCAACTGAACTGACAGTGTCTACTTAACTGTACTTTAGAGATGTTGATATTGTGCAGCCCTCTTTTTTAGCCTAATTATAATATTTTTACAAGTTGCTTTGCTGTTTTTTGACTTTCTTGCAGCTCCTGACTTCACTAAATATCTATGAAATTGCGTCAAATGTCCAAAATTAAGAAGTAGGTTTGTGTTTTTAATGGAGATATAGCTGCTTTACTGTTTATAGATCATTTAAGATGAGGTAGAAATCTGAAAGTAGAGTTAAGATGTAAACATTCAAGACATAGTACAAGTCTGGTCATGTCCTTTGGCTTCATCTGAAAAAGGAAACACTGGTTTAGGCTGAAGTTCTTCTGAGTCTGTTTGTAATGGCTCCTGACTGAGAGGTGGGGAACCAGTCGTGGAGCGTATCTAGGCCATAGATTTGTTCATTAAGTGGCAGCTGGATGAAGTTATAAGATTTAAAATTGAAGTTCTGAAAGGTTTACTCGACTATAGATCAGCAGTTTGAGTTTTGACCCTCTAAAGCTACTGTAGTTTGAGTTTTGACCCTCTAAAGCTACTGTAGTTTGAGTTTTGACCCTCTAAAGCTACTGTAGTTTGAGTTTTGACCCTCTAAAGCTACTGTAGTTGTAGTTTTGACCCTCTAAAGCTACTGTAGTTTGAGTTTTGACCCTCTAAACCCACTGTAGTTTGAGTTTTGACCCTCTAAAGCTGCTGTAGTTTGAGTTTTGACCCTCTAAAGCTGCTGTAGTTTGAGTTTTGCCTCTAAAGCTGCTGTAGTTTGAGTTTTTTTCCCTCTAAAGTGCTGTAGTTTGAGTTTTGACCCTCTAAAGCTACTGTAGTTTGAGTTTTGACCCTCTAAAGCTGCTGTAGTTTGAGTTTTGACCCTCTAAAGCTACTGTAGTTGGAGTTTTGACCCTCTAAAGCTACTGTAGTTTGAGTTTTGACCCTCTAAAGCTGCTGTAGTTTGAGTTTTGACCCTCTAAAGCTGCTGTAGTTTGAGTTTTGACCCTCTAAAGCTGCTGTAGTTGTAGTTTTGACCCTCTAAAGCTACTGTAGTTTGAGTTTTGACCCTCTAAAGCTGCTGTAGTTTGAGTTTTGACCCTCTAAAGCTGCTATAGTTTGAGTTTTGACCCTCTAAAGCTACAGTAGTTTGAGTTTTGACCCTATGGAGTTGCTGTAATGTGGGTTTATTTGCAAAAAGGGGCACTCTCTGTCTATATTACATTTAGGCTACTCCAAAAATAACACCGCGCTGTGATGTTTTTAATAAATATCATATAAATATTGTACTTTTACTGTGAATTTGTGTCGACGTGACATGTTCTGGCAAAATATTTGGTCCCCGAAACTCACAGTTACATAAAATATAGTTAGTTAGAGTTTCTGACATAAAATATTAAATCCCCGAAAACTGGGAATAGCTGGGAACAGAACAAAAATAATGTAAGACACAGCAGTTTACGGCTTTACTTTCTGTTATCTCACTGCAAACAAGGATTTACTCTGCAACACACCTGTATTTCTCTGATATAGAAACACAACTTCTGTACTATTTCTTTGTTGTTATATGCAGCACACAAAGCAGTGGGAATACAAGCTTTAATTTGACTAAACTGTGCCGTATTCCTCTGTTGAAACGTGCTTTAAATCCCTAACGGCCTCTGAATGAAGGTTAGTGAACTAGTTGTGCAGTGAACTTGTCTTTTGTAAAGGTCAGCCATTGTTTTTTTGCGTTTACTTTGCAATAGATAAGCACACACTACCATATATTACTCCATTTTAACTTTACAGTGGCTTGTTGTCAGCGTAGCCTGTTTTAAAGCACATTTCCTTCAGAGAACACATTGTTTTCCCTTTGCTTTTGTCCCTCGTTTGAGTCCAGCGCCTTGTCTTTGATCCACAGTGAGACGGCTGCTTGACCTTGGCCTCTGCAGACTGTTTATGTTGCTCCACACAGAGGCCACAAAAACACCCAGCTCCAGTTCAAATCCCTTCATAAAATCCATTATAATATTTTGTTAAAACATTAGCCAAAATGAGCAATGGATTTTTATAATAGCAGCACAGTTATAAGTCAAGGTCAGGTGAGTGTCTGACCTTCAGCTGTAAAAGGGAGGCTGGATAACAATAGAAATGACAAAATGTATAATTTCTTGACCGCTTCTTTCAATCTAAATCTAAACATGAGTTAGTTTAATTAATTTAACATGATTTTAATAAGTTCAGTCAGTCGTCAGTGTAAAGCAACCATTACTTTGGACTTAATGCTGGACTTAGTTTGAGTTATGACTCTCTGAAGCTGTTGTAGTTTGAGTTTTGACCCTCTAAAGCTACTGTAGTTTGAGTTTTGACCCTCCACAGCTCCTATAGTTTGAGTTTTGACCCTCTAAAGCTCTTCTAGTTTGAGTTTTGACCCTCTAAAGCTCCTCTAGTTTGAGTTTTGACCCTCTAAAGCTCTTCTAGTTTGAGTTTTGACCCTCTACATCTCTTCTAGTTTGAATTTTGACCCTCTAAAGCTACTAAAGTTTGAGTTTTGACCCTCTAAAGCTACTTTAGTTTGAGTTTTGACCCTCTAAAGCTCTATAGTTTGAGTTTTGACCCTCTATAGCTGCTTTAATTTGACTTTTGACCCTCTAAAGCTGTTTTAAATTTGAGTTTGACCCTCTGAAGCTGCTTTAATTTGACTTTTGACCCTCTAAAGCTGTTTTAAATTGAGTATTGACCCTCTGAAACAGCTGTAGTTTGAGTTTTGACCCTCTTGAGTTGCTATAATTTGAATTTTGACCCTCTGAGGCTGGTCTAGTTTGAGATTTGACCCTCAGGAGCTGATGTAGTTACCAATAAAACAGTCTTTATTAATTATTTGCAAAAAGTGGTGTCCTGAAATATCCTGGAAATAGATTTCTTCCAAAACAATGGGAGCCCTGGTTGTGACAGCATTAAAACCTTCCAGACTCTAGACTCGGAGGTTGGTCCAGAGATGTTTATTCCTGGGTCAGCTGTTTGAAACACTCTCCAAACACAAGCTTCACATGACTCTCTCTGTGTTGAATGTGCCTCGCTGACCCCTCCCTCTGTCTGCTGTGTGTCCTTTTATTTTTTTTTTAACAGAGCTCTATGCCAGCAATTATGACAATGTTAGCAGACCATGCAGCACAGCAGCTGCTGGACTTCAACCAGAAACTCGACATCAACCTGCTCGATAACGTGGTCAACTGTCTATATCATGGAGTCGGCCCCCAGGTACGTCTCACACAGGTGTCGGAGATCCTGGGAAAACACTGGTTCTACCTAAAAATACAAGTCTCGATCCTTTTCCGAGTGAACCCTACAGTGCTTTAAATGAAACGAGACGTAAAGTCGAACCAAAGGCAAGAAATAAACCTGCTCTTCATTAAAAAAAACTCAAAAGAAATCCACAACTAATGAAAAAAAAGTACAATAATGTGGAGAAGAAATAAATTAAAAGACAAAATATAGCAGACAATGAACTGAGAGTGAAATGCACCAGTGTTTGGTTTTATTGATGCCAAAACAGTTTCACAAAGAGAGCGGAGGGAGGAGGACTTGCCAAATTAAAGAAACAAATAAACCAGAACAAGGCCTGACTCAAGGGACTAGACTGAGAAATAAAAGAAAACAAAAGGCCTAGTCTAACTTATCTAAAAGGTACAAGGGTGTGAAAAGTACCTAAATCTCAATAATAGAAAATAATAGGATACTTGCTTCTTTTCGGCTTGTTTCTCTTTTTTAAATCTTAGTCTAATGCCAACAACATGAACCTAAAAAACAATACACACTGGTTTTATTTCAGGCACACAACAATGGGACACAAACATCATCAAATAATGGCACATTTCACTGCTTTTTTTTATCAAATACTGTTATTTTATACCTTTGACCTTTACTCTTTTTGTCATTCAACACAAATATTATTTTAGTTATCTGTTTTTGAACCAGAAATGGCTGAGTCATAGTTCATAAATCTCACCTCATTTGAGTAAATTCAGCTAAATTTGGGCAGTTTTTCAACATTTTTATGTATTTATGGTTTATTTGAAAGGGACAGACACAAACACAACATCTGTCTCTAGAACGGCTTCTGTTTATAATATTTTACCTGTTTCATATTCAATAAATACATTTATTTCTATTGCAGCTCCATTTTCACTGTTTGCTGAAATGATGTGAACTGCTGGCCTTGTTCTGGAGAGTTTTAAGTTTAATTCATGTTTGTTTTGCAGCAAAGAATGGCACAGGAGGTGTTGACGCACTTAAAGGAGCATCCGGACGCCTGGACGAGAGTGGACACCATCCTGGAGTTTTCCCAGAACATGAACACCAAAGTAAGCCAGCTCTAGTCCAGACGGCACTGCAGCTTCACAAACCTGTTTCTGCTCTGAGGAAGAACTGTATGCAACCACAAATATCACTTCTACTTCGACTTTAAAGACATTTTCACACAGTACTCTGCTAGTTCTTATTAGAGTACACGTGTGTTGTTAATTTGGGCTAAAGAGCTGTTTAGAAATGGTTTATGATGTTTATTTAGTTGCACCCAGAGGCAGGTTTCTTTATTTGTTGTTACAGCCTCTGAAAATCATAATTAAAATGTAAAATACCAATTAAATTAAACATATCAATAAACTTTGGATATTGATATAAATGTCTGGAAGGAAAGGAAGAAAATGTGTAAACACTGGAAGTTTGAAAGAATATTTTTATATTTTGTCATTAATGTAAACTGTTGAATTTATTAAAATCTAGACTTTAGATTGCCTTTGAAAATCTGTATTTTAGCAACTAACTTTTAGATAAACAATGCAAGAAAATGGGTTTGTCCATTAATAACCCATTACCATGCCGTAGTTTACATTTTGACCCTCTAGGGATGCAGTAGTTTACATTTTGACCCTCTAGGGATGCCGTAGTTTACATTTTGACCCTCTAGGGATGCCGTAGTTTACGTTTTGACCCTCTAGGGATGCTGTAGCTTACATTTTGACCCTCTAGGGATGCCGTACTTTACATTTTGACCCTCTAGGGATGCTGTAGTTTACATTTTGACCCTCTAGGGATGCTGTAGTTTACATTTTGATCCTCTAGGGATGCCGTAGTTTACATTTTGACCCTCTAGGGATGCCGTAGTTTACATTTTGACCCTCTAGGGATGCCGTAGTTTACATTTTGACCCTCTAGGGATGCCGTAGCTTACATTTTGACCCTCTAGGGATGCCGTAGTTTACATTTTGACCCTCTAGGGATGCAATAGTTTACATTTTGACCCTCTAGGTATGCCGTAGTTTACATTTTGACCCTCTAGGGATGCCGTAGGTTACATTTTGATCCTCTAGGGATGCCGTAGTTTACATTTTGACCCTCTAGGGATGCCGTACTTTACATTTTGACCCTCTAGGGATGCCGTACTTTACATTTTGATCCTCTAGGGATGCTGTAGTTTACATTTTGACCCTCTAGGGATGCAGTAGTTTACATTTTGACCCTCTAGGGATGCCGTACTTTACATTTTGACCCTCTAGGGATGCCGTACTTTACATTTTGATCCTCTAGGGATGCTGTAGTTTACATTTTGACCCTCTAGGGATGCAGTAGTTTACATTTTGACCCTCCAGGGATGCCGTAGTTTACATTTTGACCCTCTAGGGATGCCGTACTTTACATTTTGACCCTCTAGGGATGCAGTAGTTTACATTTTGACCCTCTAGGGATGCCGTACTTTACATTTTGACCCTCTAGGGATGCAGTAGTTTACATTTTGACCCTCTAGGGATGCTGTAGTTTACATTTTGATCCTCTAGGGATGCCGTAGTTTACGTTTTGATTTTCTAGGGATGCCGTAATTTATGTTTTGACCCTTTAGGGATGCCGTAGTTTATGTTTTGATCCTCTAGGGATGCCGTAGTTTATGTTTTGACCCTGTAGGGATGCCATAGTTTACGTTTTGATCTTCTAGGGATGCCGTAGTTTACATTTTGACCATCTGAGGACGCTACAGTTTGTGTAGTTTAGTTTATCAAAGTCAGAGGTAACAGCACATTGTCCAGATTTCAAAAGTGAGATTTCAGATCAAAACAAACAGAGTTTCAGCTTTAGACCTTCATCAGACAAATGGTTTAAGGAAACCATCTTCAACTCACAGCTGTCAATCTTTCTTTTGAGAATATCAGTAAAATATGTAAATAGTCATCAACAATGCACAATAACCCCACAATGCCCCCATTCAGTAATAAAAACTACACCATTGGGTACAGTTAACGAGAAGAAAACCAAAAAGAACTATTTGATACAAGCTTAATGCATCCAGCTCTTCCTCAAAGCCCTGGTGTCGTTTGCTTTTCTCCTTTTTGCTTTTTGCCACAGATTGCTTTTAACCCAGATGTTTATGACTAATGTCTGAGTTGATGTGTGATCAGTGCTTTAATTTTGTAGCTTTATATTTGAAATTTGCCAAAAACAATTGGGACATTAGCGGAAAAGAGAAAACTTAAGGTAAACACCTCTTCAATTTATCTCATTTGTTTTTGTTTTTCTTTTTTTTTTTTTTTTTTTTTGATAAAGAAAAGTGCATTTTTTCCAAAGCACAATGAGCATTTGGCTTTTTTCTTACAATGATTCAAATGCATTGTACTGAACTGAAGCTGTGCCTATTTGATATTAATCACCATGTTCATTATGTTTATAGCTTGTAATAGGAAGAAAAGGGGTGTGTCATCCTGTGCGTCATGACACAGCTAGGCTTTGACGGCAGGCCTCCACAAGGTCTACCCTTTTTAAATTCCCTTTGACTCAATTCTGTTCATCCGTTTCTATTGCATCTGTTTCATTGGACAGACAGAGAGAGAGGAGACACTCAGAGACACAGGCAGTGGTTCACCTGTAGGGATCATGGCCATGTTCTAATCCTCTTTACTTTTACTCTGTTCCCTTTTTTATACTTTCTGCCCCCTTTTCTTCACTGACTGTGTTTAGATGCACGTAGGATAGATTAGGGTTTTAGAAATGTGGTTCTATAGGAGGAGGAATGTCCAAAGTTTTTGCAAAAAGAGGACACTTTTAATGTAAATAAAGACGGACAGTCTCTTCTGGTTTTATTCTTACATCATAAGTACAGGTTTTAGTTGGTTTTAAACAGGTTTTAATCTATATTAAACATTTTTAAGATAGATTTGAGCACATTTTTGTTGGATTTAAACTGGTTTTAGTTGGACTTGAAGAGGTTTTAGATGGATTTACACAGGTTTTAGATCTATTTGAAAAGGTTTTAGTTGGATTTGAACATATTTTAGTTGAACTTGAACAGGTTTTAGTTGGATTTAAACATCTATTAGTTGGCTTTAACAGGTTTTAGTTGGATTTGAACATATTTTAGTTGAACTTGAACAGGTTTTAGTTGTCTTTAACTGGTTTTAGATGGATTTACACATGTTTTAGTTGGCTTTGAACATGTTTTACTTGGATTTGAACATGTTTAAGTTGAATTTCTTCAGTTTTAGTTGGATTTACATATGTTTTAGTTGGCTTTGAACATGTTTTACTTGGATTTGAACATGTTTTGTTTGATGTAAACAGATTTCAGTCGTCTACATGTCTGTATTAGATACTTTTGGAGCTGGTTTGGTCTCTACAGTAGATATTTGTCAGCACTTTCCCAGTTTGAAAAGGCAGACAGAAAGGACTAAACCACGTTCTGCTGGTCCATAGAGAATATTTGAATACAGTATAAGCTGCTGAGAAAGTGTAGTATTTTTGGAGTTCTGCGGTTGTATAAATGAGGAACAGTCCTGACTTAAAATAAAGTCATGTAAATCCTTTCTATTTAATAACAATACTTACACAATACACAATACTTTTTCAGTAGTATAAGGGAATTAACTTTTTTAGTTTAGTTTATTGGAAGCTGTTTTATTTTATTTACTTTTAAGGAAATAGTTTTAGCTCTTGAGATGATAAACCTGACAATGACCTCCTGTAAAGAATATATTATCATCACTAAGTATCTCATAGACACACTTTTACAAAATACAGGACTATACCTTTAATTATTCTTTTATTTAAGGGCCACTTGCCAAGTTTAAAGCAGGTTATCTCTGCAACATCTTTTAATAATTTAAAGAAACCTGTGAGTAGTTTCCCAGTCTTTAAAGTGTCCTGGAAATAACTCCTATACATCTAACTCTGTGACCGTCATGCTCCGTTTCCTCAGAATCCAGCCTTTCTCCAAATACGGTCGTCATTCCTGGAGCGATAGACCCAGACTGCAGACTAAGCACTTTCAATGGCCCAGTGCCACTTCATAAGATGTTTATTATCAGGATATAATAATAGAAACAGAAAGTTGCCTCGTAAATCTGAATATTTTGTGCATCTAAACATAGTCAGTCCGACTCATTGTCCTTCAATGATGTGCTTTGGCTGCAATAAAATCTGCTGAAACTAATTTATTGTCAATTTAAATAAGAGAAAAGACTAAATATAATCCTTTTTTATGCAGATTTTTACCTGATTCTCTTCTGCAGCACATTATTAACCCATCTTTTTGTTTCTTCCCTCACTTCCTGCCATGCTTTTATTTTGAAACCCCCTGTTGATGATCCCTACAGCTGAAAGTTAACCTTAGCTCAATGACTATCTGATAATAACTGTATCTGATTTGTTCATGTTTAACTGTAGGACGTCCAAAAGTGAAACGGGGCGTAACCTGTGGCTGGTCCTGCTGTTTCTCGGATACACCAGTTTTTCTTGAATTACGCGCCTGAACCGGAATAAATTAAACGTTAAAGAGTTTCACGTTTCAGGGTTGGACTTTGAGCATGATTTTAGTTTGATTTGGTTTTATAATTTATTAAAGACAGATTGCACTAGGGCTGGGCGATATTGACCAAAAATTTTATCTCGATAGACAATATATTAATATATTTTAATAATTATAATATAAATCTCTTCAGGACGTCAGACATTTATTAATAATCAGACTTTTTTTTTGTTGTGTAAAAACTTAAATGCTTAAATTTTCCTCATTTGACTGAATAAAGTTACTGATTTAATCCTTAAATATATTTCTGTACAACAAATGCAAGGAAAGTGTTAATATTTAATAAATGAATTGAGTGAATATCGGATCACTGTCTCTGATAAAAACCTGATGTGTTTAATTAGTAACAACAACTCTTTTAACCAAGGAAAATAAATACTCTTCCTCCCAGGTTTGTTTAAAATACCTTTTATCTGAGCCTCTGCCTCTGTTTTGTTCTGATGAAGTAGAAAACTAATTGGAAGCCCATTAACTTGAGCTGCAGACCTTTCAAAAAAACATAAATAGGACCAGTTTGACGTATAAAGTGTGCAAATGTGCAGAAACCTACCTGGACGGTCTGATAAACGGTCTTTGAATGGAACAGTCCAGTGGTTTCCAAACCTTTCACACCAAGTACAACCTTTATCGCAATAAAATACTGAAGTCTAGGCCTATTAGCGTTTTAGACAGATGAATATTGTGACTTTTATATATTTCTTATCGTACTTGCCGTTTGAAGTCACATTTTGAAACCCTCATCTTTTTAATGGTGCAAACAGATAGTGGCATAGAAAAAATAATTCAGAAAAGCTTTAGCAAAAAGGAATATTCCTACATTTTGTGATTATGTTTAATGGTTATGTCACTATAAAATGTCTTTTGTTTGCTCGACCGTCATTGCAGATTAAAGCAGCGGCAATTTCAGTCACAAAAAAATGACCCTGGCCAAAACAAACCCCTCGGTGGGTTTAATTTTAGTCCTTGGGCTCCACTTCTAGACACATTTTTACTGCATAAAAGCAAATACTTTTTACAGTTGAAATATTTTTATTAGAAGCACAAAATATGAGATTTGTACAAAAAGACTGTATATAATTCCAACTAAAACAGGAATAAAAACAGGAGCAAATAGTTTTTATGTTCTCAACCGTTTGTTATTGACAGAAAAAATAATGAATAAATAGGTTTTTTTTTGTATTTTATTTCACTAGAAGCAGTAGAACATTGTTGTCTGTAATTGGCAATAATACAAAATCAACAAAACAAATGTAGCTGGTGTAAAATAGAGCAATTATAATAAAATACGAATGATTGTGGCAGAGTCAGTGTCAAGAATAGCTCCTTTATTATTTTTCAATTATTACAAATGGGGAGCTTTTATAATAAAAGATTACAAGTGTTGTCTTAATCAAAGACTTTGCCTTCCTTTACTTTATGACACAATAATATTTGGTTTATTTTTCACACTGTTGCCCAGCCCTGTCGTGTTCTTTATCAAGATTTGATCCAGTTCCAGTTTTTAAAAATAACGTTCATTCATAACCAGAGCTCGGGCCAAAGTTTCTGTCGTTGGTTTTTGTGAGAAACAGCAGGACTTCCTCAGAGTTCCCACTTACTGCTTATAGAGCTTTTCTAAAAATAAACTTGAGAAAAACGTTTTGCTTACTCCAAAATCTGCATGAACGATGTGGTTTAGTGGTTACTCCAGGCTGGTCCACTTCATACTGTTTTTGGTTTGTATTAAAGTTACACAGTGTTTGATGTTGGAGTGTTTTTTATGAAGCTTTGTGCTAATGCTGCCTCTGTCCTTCGCCCGTTACAGTACTATGCTCTTCAGATTCTGGAAACGGTTATCAAAACAAGATGGAAGATCCTGCCCCGGAATCAGTGCGAAGGTAAACCAGAGATTATACCTGTCCTGCTCATTAAACCAGAACAGAATACATTCATTTATCCAATTATTATCACTACCATAAACATATTAAAGAGAGGAAAGCTGCTGCAGGGGACTTTTATATTTAATTTATGGTTTAAATGTGTGTTTTGTGTAAGTTTTCTCACAATACGGTACCGTGAGTGGATCCCAAACACTGAGTCAGGGGCTAAAAGTCAAAGATTTTATTTGGATCGCCAAATAACTCAGGTCAAAAATGAAGACAAAAATTCAGGTAAAAAATGAAGACAAAAATTCAGGTAAAAAATTAAGACAAAAATTCAGGTAAAAAATTAAGACAAAAAAAAAAAAAGATAAAAAATTAAGGAAAAAAGTAGTGGTAGTTTATGTGCATTTGTTATAAAAAACAAAACAAAAAAACCCAAAATAATAATTAAAGGGAACAAAACCATGATGGAAATGACCAAAAAAGTGTGAAATTAAAATTAAAAAGAAGAAAAAAAAGACCAAACCTACACAAAAAAATGACAGAAGTATGCTGAACCAGAACAGGAAGTTAGGTCATGAGTGTTGTTTCAAAATATGAGACCCATGAAAACAGTTTGGGAAACACTTATGTTGTAATAACACTTTTTTTTTTTAATTTTCAGTTCACTTTTTTCCCCCAAAGCTGGGTTCATTTAATTTACTCATTTAATTACCAGTCAAACTAAAACTACGATAGCCTTCTTGTCTGTAATACAATCCCTCTGAAAAAAGGAGAAGTTGAACTGAATTGGAAATTTATAGAAAAAACAAGGCTTTTGAGTATTTTCCACTGGTCACAACTTGGGTTAAGTGAAACTAAACCAAGACTGAACCAGGACTAAACCAAGAAATGAAACCAAAGCTAAATCTCGGTCTAGACCAGGACTTTTTAAAGTTTTTTTTGGTTGCATCACAGTTAGATTTAAGGCTCTTATTGGACATTTATTTAAAGGCAAAGAGTAAACGTCTGTCACATGGAAGAGAGAATTACAGTTGATGATATTGCGATATAATAAATACGTGAAATATTTTGCTGTTCTTGTAAATCAGGATTAAAAACAGCCCAAAAAATTATCAGTAGAGGTTAGTTCTGTTTTGTATTTCTTTATCAATTGAACTTTTACTCAAAAGGTGCATCGTTATTTCATTATTCAACAGATTTCTGGCTCATTTAAACCTGACGTAATCCAAACACAACAGCCGTCTCTCCACTGACCACTGTTTTTGTTCTTTTTTTACAAAGTTAAGTCCTGTGAGGTCTTGAGGAAAAAGCAGGACTTGGCCGCTCTATGGCTTCGCTTCAACTCAATCAGCGTTAGTGGGTTTTTAAATGTTGTGACGTGCGGTTGCCAGGTCGAGCGGTATTCCTCCTTTAAGCATGTCACTTTGTTTATGCCCCACTGCCTTGTGTTTCTCGAGCTGGCTGCTGCAAATGAACGGATCCTGGGCTCGTTTTACAGACTTAAAACGCTCCCAAAAGTGATCGGGAAAGCTTTGTGACGAGAATTTTAAGCTTTAGTCCGTGCACTACTTTTGTAAAAGGCAAAAATATTACTGTAAAGGATTGTATAGGTGTTGCTTTTGGAGCAGATGTGAGAAAAGATGAAGAGAGCTGTTCGGCAAGAGCTTTGAAAAAGATTTCGAAAAGGTTTTAATTAACATAAGGCGTTTAAAGTGAAAGCTGTTGGTATTAAGTGCCTTTCAGTTTTTCAGCTTTTCAGTTTCCAGGAAGTAGAAACAGTCCATTTCAGGACAGTTTTAGCTTAATTTATCTTAAAATTTGATGCAAAATCCTACTCTACCTTTTGCTTACCTCATATCAGAAATGTGACCCGCTGTGTTTGTGCCAATTACAAAATAAAAGCGAAATAAAAATACAAAATGGATGCTGTCCCCTCATAAACGAGGCTGATATCATTAAACAGTGACAGCTTCAAGGTAGTTTTATTTACAGAGTACATCTCATAAACTAGAGCAGCTCAATGTGCTTTACAACAAAAAATATCAAGAAAAATCAATTTAAAACAACACAACACAGCGTCACAAAAAACAGATAATTAAGAATTATGCAGAAGAAGAGAGAAAAGACAATTAAAAATGAAAATCAACACGAATAAAAGCAGTTTAAGTAGAAGAATAATAATACTTTATGAATTAAAAGCATGTTTAAATAAAAAGGACTTAAATGCTTTGTTCAGTTCAATGTGTTTTTTTTGCCTTTAATGTGAATTTAAACATGTCTTTTTACATTTCTGTGTTGGACAGGTATAAAAAAATATGTTGTGGGCCTCATTATCAAGACTTCATCAGATGCTACAACTGTGGAGGTGAGTAAATGATCTGTTACACTTCTCAAATGTGTCAAATTGAACTTTAACCTTTTCTTAATTGGATTTTAATGATTAAAATGAGTTTAAACGCTGCTCAGGTGATATTATGAACTAAAACAGCGGTCAGACAAACGTAGAGTCTCTCTGGTGAAGTATTCTCGTTTAAACGACCGTCTGCTTCTCTCTGACACGATGCCACTCTGCTGCTGCTGCTATATAATCTGTAAATGTTGAGTTCAGCAGCTTCAGCCACATTTCTGCTGTTTGCATCATGTCAAAATTACACACCAAACTTTAAAACTCAGACTTCTCAAATGTAGCTTCACCAAACACCATTATTTTAATCAACAAGAAAAACAGGAAGGAAAGAGAAAAAAATACTCTTTGTATGTTTGACTCTGTTGTTGTCAAATCCATTTTTATCTTTTTAAATCTTTATCTAGATGCAAGTTTTTTGTTTTTAAGAGACATAATGTAATTTTTGAGAGATAATTTCAGACTTCTCTTGATGAGGGAAACAGAGGAGTTTTTTTTTCTATTTTACTTATTTTATTTGTTTATATTTTTGTTTGTTCTTACTTTTTTATTATTCTTTTTTTAATTTATTTATTTGTTTTTATCTCGTGGGGTTGGGCTAAGCTGAAGAACGGTAAACAATTGTGTAATTTTATTGGGAAAATAAGTGTGTAATAAATAAGCCTAGAAAATGAATAGTTAGTTGCATCTTTTCATCATTTTTCATATCATTTTTTGTCAGACTTTGAATAAAACTGTACAAAAGTAACCAAATATTTTAACTAATATATTTTTTGTTTTCGACTTCAGAAAGAAAAAGTGTACATTGGGAAGCTGAACATGATCCTGGTTCAGGTAAGACTTAATTTCCAACGTTACACTGTGCCTGCTCTTAGTAATTAGGCTTTACAATGACCTTTTTTACATTCTTCTCTCGTGCTGTAAACTCTGAGAGGGTTTAATCGAGCTGTGAGCGTAGTCTGAGTGAGCTCTGTTTGTGTGTGAATACGTCCGATCCTACTTTGTGCTTTAAACAACACGATCCCGGACTTACACGTTCACTAATGTAGCCCTGATCTCGGCCGATTCACCGCCATCCTTCACTGTGACTGCTTTATGACCGTCCTGGCACAAAAATGCACCGGGCCTGTTTCCAGCGAGGTTCAGGTTTGGAAGTTTGGGTCCAGTCTCTTAAATATTTCCTCAGAGCTGCATAGAGCCTGACAGATCCTGTGTGTGCTCCGTCCAGCTGCGAGAAACACCCCTTTAAAACATTAAGATCCTGTTGTCTGCGTGTGACTGAATCCAGCAGAGGCACAGAATAAAGCAGCGAGAAATGAAGATTATCACAGTGACAGTTCAAGAACAGAGGAATACACGCAGTTTCACCTTCAGCACAGAAATACATGACACTGCAATGTCTTTATATCACGATACGTTTACAATACGTCATGAAATCTGTGAAAATGTGGTTAAAAGGTAGTTCGGAATTGACAAAAAAGCAGATTTTGTGCATGACTTCTTTTGTTTAATCGCTCTTTTGCACATAACTCCCACACGTCGATATCCACAACAGCCATTTTGTGAGAAATTTGGTCAATATCACGATATCTGGTTCTGTATCGTGATAATTTATTACAATATTTTAATACTTTGCCCCACTTCTAGTTTTAAGCTTCCAAACTACAGGCCTAGGTCATGATTTTTTGACACCAGTGAATATAGTAGCTCCGATATGCTAAAAAATGTAATTATTTTCATTTCATTTGGAAAATTTAAAGAAATACAAGGCTCTGGATTAATTACTCGTTAAAGCAGGAGCTAAGTCAATATTAAAGACTGAACCAGGACTAAATCAAGATTAAACAGGTCTAAAACTTGGACTAAATCTAGAAACAAATCTTTCTTTGATAATATTACGATAACGATAATATTGTAATATATTGTGTAGCCTTAGTCATAACAATAATAGCTTCTCAGTGAAAAGTTCCTTTATATTTATTATTTTACTGCTTTCTTCCGTCTTTAACTTCACATTTTAGCAATAATTTGTCCATTTATGGCAATTTATTCTTTTGTGTAATATGTTTTCTTTCTTTTTTGCAATTTTTATTTTTAACATGAAAAAAACATGAATTTATGAAAGCATACGTACATTAACTATAACAAAAGCATTAAAACTACATCAAGACGGCTTTTCCTCATCCGTTTTTACGTTTTGATATAAATCCCTGCGAGAGCTGCTCGTCGTGTACGTCTCTCTGAGTGAATAAATGTATATTTTCAGTGGAAATCAGTGAAAATCAGAGATTGGCTCAGCGGCTCCACAGTGACTTTGCATTAATGTCAACGAGACTGAGTCACTGCTGACGTCAGCTCGGCCAACTCTGTTTGGGCCTTGAGGGGCTTCCAGACTCCACGCAGCTTTAATCTGGGACTGTTTTCAAAATTATGAGCCGAGAAATGACTAAATATAGAAAAAGAAAACAGGATTAGTCGACTGAAGTAGAGACACGTGTTGACCTTCACTTCTTTTTGACATCATCTTTGCTCACGACAAATAAATCAGATTTAGTATAAAAGGAAAGATATAGTCTCTTAGCTACAGACAATTATAAATCTTACCTTTTTACAGTTCATTTTGGCTTTGAATTAACTCTATGCACCATATGTGTCATAAAAGAGTCACATTTTCAAGTGTCTTTATTGGCTTTTGTTTTGCAGATGATATATTCTTAAAATTAATACACACTGGCTTTCTTACAAAAATATCCCACATTAAACACTAGAAAACGGCGCATCAGGAAAAGACACAAACGTATTGACAAAAGAAATCTTGTGCTAAAGAGTTTAAATGGATGTTCAAGTGCTGGTGCGTTTCTGAGACAAAAGGAAAATAAACAAATACAGCAAGCTTCTCTATTTAAATGAATTCCCTCCACTGTATCCTGTCCGTTAGTCCAGTTAATTTATTTTAAAGCTAGTAAATAAATATAAGTCAAATCCAGTTTTATTTTGTTTTTTTGAATGAACTGAATTAACATTTCTCATAGTTTTGATGCATTTTGCTTCCACTGTCAAAGCCTCTCAATTATAAAGTCTAATTAAAGTCTTTTAAAGGCAGGTTTTTAGAGGAATCAATGAAATAAAAGTGAAATAGGGCTATCATTGGCTGCTGGTTTGGAAAATTAGGGCCAAGGATGTATTTTTTTAGTTTTTTGTCTGATATTTAATACAATTTTGACATAAAACTGTCCCAAATCTGTATTTTCTTGCCTTTCCTTGAGCAGGCCCACATGGAACACACATATTTTACATCTTACTTAAAAAAAAAATCATGTTTTTCCATCTATTTTCAGATGTAATCGTTCTTAGCTGCTGTTTGTATCTGTCTTTGCTCAGATCTTGAAGCAGGAGTGGCCCAAGCACTGGCCCACGTTCATCAGCGACATCGTGGGCGCCAGTCGTACGAGCGAGAGCCTCTGTCAGAACAACATGGTGATCCTGAAGCTGCTCAGTGAAGAGGTGTTTGACTTCTCCAGCGGACAGATGACCCAGGTCAAAGCCAAGCATCTAAAGGACAGGTCTGTGTTTCTCTGAATTAACCAAACTGAGCGGAGAATTCGATTTAAAAAAGCCATTTATGATAAAAATGATTGGGCAATAATGGTCTGTAGCCCTGAATAATATTTGCTGTTTCACAATAAAAGCCTCTATTTGTCTGACAGCAACAGTAAATATTTAATTTATCAACACAAGGAGCCTTTTCAGTCTCGTTTTGACCTGGTTTAACAAGTTTTATAAATGACATTATGCAGTTTATTCCATTACTTCACATTGTCACGACTGAAAAGCTTTAGACAAGCCGTAACTTAATGACATCATGTTTTTAAATATATAATAAATGCTAAACGTTTCTTTTGAGTGTTGTCTTAATCAGTGTGTGACTTTTTGCTGCTTGTTTAGCCCCAGCTTTTTGGAAACACATACAAAATACAAACACTTTAAGGCAGACTTTTAAGACTTTTAACTGTTTAGAGACAAGTTTTGGTGTCAATATCTTGGTTTATTCTTGTCTGTTTTAAAGTTTTCTTGTTCCTGTTTGAGTTTCTCGGTTTCACTGTGGATCTAATTCCTTAAAAACATCCTAAATGTAAACAAGGGCACACTTGATCCTACTTTGTTTGTTGGATGCAAATTTTAAAGAAAGATTGGACTTTCCTAAATTTCACTTCACCACTTCAGCACTTTATATTTATCTTAGTTTCATTCAATTCTCTCAATAAGTTTGTATTTAACACTCTCTGCTGTTGGCTTTTCTTTTTGCAACGCATTAAAAAGATCACAGACAGGAAAAAAACAGATGGCAGGTGTAAAATTGTCCTATTGTTTCTCTAAACAAGCCTCAATTCACACAAGAGCCTTTGGTTTTTGACGATACTTAGCTGCATTTTAGGAAAAGTGGTGTTGCACAATCGTTTTTACCTGAATTGACTTTGTTTTGATGTAAATGGCAGTGTTTCCCACTGGACTCTTTAGTTAAAAATAAAGCTTTTCATCACTTTAACTAAGGCCTATTTATGTGGTATTAGATTCTGCAATTAATTAACTTTATTACTTTATTTTTTTGGTGCATTTGTGATTTTTAAGGCATTTGGGGAAAATAAAGGAAGTGTATTAGTGATGAATGATATGTGAAGTTGCTCCTTAACGGATATATTTTCTTTGGAAAACACAGAATGGGATTGCACTCAAAAAGATAGTACAATGAAGTGACGTTGGATGGAAAAAAAACTACTATTACATACATCAAAAATGAATTTATTCAGTTAAAATCCTTGTCCAATGCAGCTTGAGGTTAGGTAGAGACATTGAGTTACATTATTTGATGTATATCTCTAATACATGGGCATAATTTGACACACAATATGTAATCGTACTTTCTTTTGTCCTGTTAAAATGAGAAAATAACATATCTCACCCACATTTACAGATATAATAGAGCTGAAAAAGTAAAATGTGGTCTATTCAAACTAATTGCAATTGACCTGTCGCTAACTTCTGCCAAATTAATTCACTCAAACGTTTCTGTAGCTAAGATTTGGAAAGAAAATATGGTAAAAATATGGCTTTGAACGGCACAAACTAAGTCTCTGATGCATTTATTTATACGTTAACGACATAATAAACACTTTGAAATGAAGATTGTTACATTTTTTATTTTTATTTTTTTTCAAGAAACTAAATAAATCTTAACACAATTTAATTCATAATGCATTTTAATAGAGTTTTTGAGACTGTCCGAGCTCTTTATGCTTTCCTCGGGGTTTAATCATGATTCAAATGTTAAAATTTCAATTATATTCTAAATGGAGAAGACATTTTATTTTATTCTTGTTTTCTTTGTTCTCTTTCAGCATGTGTAATGAATTCTCACAGATATTCCAGCTCTGTCAGTTCGTTATGGTACGTAAACACTCAGCCCTCGCATACATTTCCAAACCTTCTTATTGTAATTACACACATCTGAGTTTCTGTTTTTCACCTGCTTGTGTTGTCTCTTCTCTCACTTTAGGAAAATTCCCAGAATGCACCTCTGGTCCATGCCACTCTGGAGACGCTACTGCGCTTCCTGAACTGGATTCCTCTGGGTTATATCTTCGAAACCAAACTGATTAGCACATTAGTTTATAAGGTGAGAGGATCTTAATAAACCGTCTCAGTGAAATATAATTGTTTTATAGCACTTTTTTACAATTAGAGCAAGTCTAGACCAAGATCTTTGGTTTACTTTAAAGAAAAACTCGACAAATCCAGGTCCAGACCAGTCTTAGACCAGGTCCAGACTTAGGAGACAGAGTTAATCCAGTCTTAGACCAGGTCCAGACTCATGGAGACAGAGTTAATCCAGTCTTAGACCAGGTCCAGACTCATGGAGACAGAGTTAATCCAGTCTTAGACCAGGTCCAGACTCATGGAGAGAGATGATGTTTAATTGAACATAAAATGACTGAGGTTTTTATTTAATCCCAAGAACAGACAAAATATTATTTGGTTCTTAGTTGGTCTTGACGTCTGAGACCAAGACTTTTTAGGCATCAAGACCATGAAAAGACCAAGACTTTTACAATAATGTCTTAAAACCGGTCTTGAGTTCTACAGATCAATATATACGGCTGAGAAATTGTTCTTATTTTGTTTCCTGCTCCTGTCTGCTTCTCCAAACAATAACCTTCTGAAGGGAATAAGTTACCATCACTGAGGATCTTTTAGACCTTTTTTTACTGGACTACACCCTTAAGTTTTCTTCTGTTTTAAAGTAAAAAGCAACGTCAGCACAACAACAGTCCACTTTACTCCAAAACCTGACCGTAATAAAAAACGATTAGTATAATAAACGTGTATTATTTTGTCCCGTTTCCAGTTTTTGAACGTGCCCATGTTTCGTAACGTGACTCTGAAGTGCCTGACGGAGATCGCCGGAGTGAGCGTGAGCCAGTACGAGGAGCAGTTCGTCTCACTCTTCACCCTCACCATGTGTCAGCTCAAACAGGTGAGTCACTGTCGACGGATTTCTGTAGTAAACAACAGCTCCATTAATGCTTCATGATGTTCTCTGCTGCTCACTTTCCCATCGCTATCACTTACACTAATGATTGTATGAATCTGGACTGGAGTGTGTCGTTTATTGTAATAGGAATGAGGGATTTATTCAGACAGTTATATATTTGGCAGTGTTCAAGCTGATTTTAACCTTTTTTTTTTAAATAAACACGGACAGGAACCCAGCTAACGTAACACGCAACGAAATGAAACGTTGAAAAGTTTGTGTTTTTGTGTGTGAAACAGCTAGAAATAAACCCCCTGTTTAATAATAGTCTTTGTTTATGCAGCTGTTTAAAACACAAACCTAGTAAATAAGTCTGTGATGAAAGCACTGGACAAAGTAGACTTGTTTTCATCAAATTATGAGCTCAACTATGACACCATTCAAATTTTAATCTTCAAATCTGTGGGAAACTCTAGTAAACTTTAGTTTTTTTGCTTTAAAAGGTCCTGAAATCTGTGATAGGTTTCTGCTTTGAGTCCAACTTCAAACACACAGTTGTTGATTGAAAAGATGCGTGAGTTTCATTTTTGTTTCCTGAGGCTAACGCGGCTAACACTTGAGCTAACGATGGAAAAACAAAAAAGACACGCTGCTAAATGGACAATAGTGCTTTAAGAGATTAACAGATGGTTCCTGGAAAAGAGTAAAGTCATGTGTGATGTAAATATTGCAGATTTAAATATTCTGTACGGTTCTAAATTCAAGTTCACAAAGTTCTGAAACACAAAATGAATGTATTAATGCACTTTAAGTTACTGTATTTTATAAAAGTTTCTCATTTAAGTTATTTTTAAGTTGTTATATTTGCATTCATAGACTGGACTGTCATAGTGACTCAGTTTTGAGTCTGAACAATCCAAAACTAATACTTTTCTGTAAAACTTATTACAGTTTACATGCTATACAAAAGTTAAATGATTCAAAATAAAGTTAAAAACCTTCTGTTAAATTGAAGATTGAGTGTGTTTATTAGAAGTTGACAAGTTTTGATTTGACTCCAATCAGCTGCTCCTTCTTCATTTTGTCCAGAACGATCTATTTTCAACATAATTTCACCGTCGCTACATCAGTTCAGTCCAGTTCCTGCTTAGATCGAGTCTAATATAATACCTTCCTGCTTGTTTTGCAGATGCTGCCTCTGAACACCAACATCCGTCTGGCTTACGCCAACGGTAAAGACGACGAGCAGAACTTCATCCAGAACCTCAGCCTGTTTCTGTGCACATTCCTCAAAGAACACGGGCAGCTCATCGAGAAGAGACTCAACCTCAGAGAGACGCTCATGGAGGTCCGTAAACGCAGATCCAGGACCAGTGTGACCAGAGCTGCAGCGATGATAATATAAAACCTGCCCTGTCCTCTCTGTCTCTTAAAGGCTCTCCACTACATGCTGCTGGTGTCCGAGGTGGAGGAGACGGAGATCTTTAAAATCTGTCTGGAGTACTGGAACCATTTGGCCGCAGAGCTGTACAGAGAGAGCCCCTTCTCCACGTCCACGTCGCCTCTGCTCTCGGGGAACCAGCACTTTGACGTCCCGCCGCGCAGACAGCTCTATCTGCCCGTTCTCTCGAAGGTACTGCTAATACTTCATGTTCTGGGCCAACAAAATACATTCAGATTCCTAAAGTACACTTGGCATGAGTCAGATTTTTCTTTTTATCCTTAACTTGGTTCCTAAAGGTTTGCAAATACGCTTTTTAATTTGAAAAATCAACCAGATGACGCATTAAAACACATATTTTCCTTTTTATCAAAGTTTAATCAACTGTAAATGGTCCATTGTTAGTTTAAACAAGCTAAACTCATTATTGATTCAACTTTAATGACTATGGATTGTACAAAATATAATAACTATTTTTAACAAGAAATAAAGTTAAATGAGTTTACTTTGTCTTTAAATGAACTCTAGCCACATAGACATAATTTTCCTTTTCTAACGTATAATTTGGTAAATAAATATGAGTATGGAATAAAAAGGGCTGAGGATTCATTAAATTCTGCAAATAATAGCTTAAAAAAATAAAGAAATCTCAAGTATTTTCTGTTTAAAACACTGCCTTTCCCTTAATATATAAAAAAAACATATTCCTTTAACATAGTAGCTCAATTCTGACTCAAAATAGTGAAATAATAACCATGTATAATGCACAGGTAAAGAAGGAAATGCTGTTTGAAGGACAAATGATACCTTTACAAACCAGATTTTACTGAAGAAGACAGTTCCTCATTGTTTTTGATATGTTCCTCATTGTTGTTTTGTTAGAGGTTCAGGTTTTATAACAAACAACAGCCTTTTTCACACACATCAAAACAACAACACATTTATTTCCTACCCAGAGCTTTAACCCTCACAGTTGACCTTATCCTTACTATTATTTCTTATTTTTTGTTTGTTAATGACACACATTTTAACACAGAACAAAACTGAACACATTTTCTCACTATTTAAAGATTATATTTTCAAATTATATCACTTTTCCAGGGAGTCTTAACCTGGAAAAGAAAGGTTTGTTGCAAAAATGAGTCAGAAGGACAATAAAAGGGAACAAAATCATGATGTAAATGACCAAAATAGCCTTAAATTAGAATAAAAAAAGAAGAAATTTAACTAAAAATGTCCAAACAGATCCAGAAGTGAGGTCATGATTCATGTGACCTTTTCAAATACGGAAAAAAGTTTGGATTTAGCTTATCCTTACACTTATTTCTCCAGGTTTTTACAAGAAAAAGTTGCATAAGAAGCTTCAGTTCAGTTTGTAAAGCCTCTAAACTATTGCGTCACTGAAATATTCAAATCCACTGGCAGCTTTTGAGCAACAGGTGGCTGCTAAACCTCTGCCAAAACACTGTTGGAGCCACATTATCGGGGAAAATAAACACAAAAATCACTCTAGATCAGCTCGGACCAGGTCTATTTTGTAAAACCGTGATAAAAAAACAGTAAAAAACACGGTCTTGTCGTGGTGTTACGGGGTTAAATGTGTCTGTGGAGGTGTTAATGCGCTGACAGAGCTGTACGTGTCTCGACAGGTGCGTCTGCTCATGGTCAGTCGGATGGCGAAGCCCGAGGAGGTGCTGGTCGTGGAAAACGATCAGGGAGAAGTGGTCCGGGAGTTCATGAAGGACACGGACTCCATCAACCTCTACAAGAACATGAGAGAAACACTAGGTACTGCCACAAATGACTCTAATACACAGCAGAATGTATAGGCACTGTTCTACTTCATATATATTCATTAAATTGCAAATAATTGGGATTAAATGTAGAAAAGGCTATTTATTCAATTAGAAAAGCCTTAAAAGAGCTGTTAAATTAACTAACTTGACTAATTAGACACTGCCTTGATTATGTTTGAGGAAAAAAAAAGTGAATAAAAGTCTCCCATTGTTGTAATAGTTTGACTCTAAATGGTAGAAATTCTTATTGAGTAGATGTTCTTTTTCTTTTTAAATGCTTTCAACTTGGATTGAGAAAGATTTATTTAAAATTTTGCAGGTTTTAAATAGATTTGAACAGGTTTTGGTTGGAGTTTATTTAGTTTTAGTTAATATTGAGCTTGTTTTACTGAGGTTTTAAGAAGAATGTCTGACAAATTAAACATAAAGTGAATCAAACTAAATTTCTCTCATTGAAAAGTTGTTTTTTTAGTTATTTTTATACATTTATTACCTCTGTCAGAGCTTATTAGGGATCGAGATTTGTGATTGTTTTGTGAAAGTTGCTTCAATATTTTTAAGAAGAGTGACATATTTACTGTTATTCCAACTTTGAAATGTTATAAAAATTAACACAAAGCACAGAGATGAGTGTTTAATTTAGGATAATTTGGGAATTTTATGTAATTCTGCTGGAGATTAACAGATTTTAGTTGATATTGAGCGGGTTTTAATTAGTTTTAGAGAAGTTTAAACACATTTTATTCTAGTATGACCAGATTTTAGAATGATGACCAGGTTTAACGTTGCTTTTAGGATGTGTTTTTTAAGATTTTTACATGTTTTAAGTAAGATTAGTATAAGTTTTGATTGGAGATAATAGATCTGAGCAGCTTTTAGTGAGATTTCATTAAGATTTAAGGATTCATGACAGTTTTTGGATGGATTTAACTAGTTCTAGATTTGTTTTAGATGCATTTAATCAAGTCTGGTCTCTGGACTAAACCCCTGTGTGTTCTCTCAGTCTACCTGACTCACCTGGACTACGCCGACACCGAGCGGATCATGACGGAGAAGCTCCACAATCAGGTGAACGGTACGGAGTGGTCCTGGAAGAACCTGAACACTCTGTGCTGGGCCATCGGCTCCATCAGCGGCGCCATGCACGAGGAGGACGAGAAGAGGTTCCTGGTCACCGTCATCAAGGTGAGCTCAGGTTTAAACGGCTCTGGGACCGAGATAAATACACTTCAGTCGGGATTAAAGGAAAAAAACAGAGAAATGTACTGTAAAGGTGGCTGACAATGGCCTCCAACTTGGGTTTTAGTCCATTTTGAGCAGGTTTTATAGCTCTTAAGTGATTTAAGTTGCTTTGTATTGAGTTTAAAATAGATTTCTATAGATTTGGGTTGAAATTGAGCAGATTTTATATTACTTTTTGTGGATTTTATTTGCTTTTTATTTCAATTTTACATGTTTAAAATAGATTTGAATTGGTTTTGGTTGGTACCGAGCAGCTTTTATTTGCTTTTTGCTTAATTTTTTACACATTTAAATAGATAAAAATAGGTTTTAGTTGGATTTGAATTGGATTTGGTTGATATTGAGTGGGTTTTACGTCACTATTAAGGGATTTTAGTTGCTTTTTATTTGGCTTTTATGCATTTGAATAGGGCTTGGTTGCATTTAAGTTGGTTTGGGATGGATTTGAGCAGGTTTTTGCAAGATTAAGATACATTTCAAGGGATTCCAACTAAATTTAGCTGTATTTGTTTGTTTTTGAACTAGTTTTAGATGGATCTGAAAGGATTTTTAAGGATTTTAACAGATGTTGATCCAGGCTGATTAGGTTTTTGATACATTTGAAAAGGATTTTGTTAAGGTTTAACTTGTTTTAAATGTACTTAAGCAGGTTTTAGCAAGATTTGAATATCTTTAGATGCATTTTATTGGCTTCTTACAGGTTTACATGGACTTAACTGGATTTTGTGTGAGTTTATGGTGGCTTTATTTTGGTTTTAATGGCATTGGATCTAGTTTCTAGATCAGAAGTTTTCTATATCTGCCCATTTTCAGCAGGTTTTACATTGCATTTAGGGGATTTTAATTGCTTTTGTTTTACTTTTGTGCATTTGAAGTACATTTTAATCAGTTTTTGTTGGAGTTTAACTCGTAGCAAAAAAAAAACCCTACAACTTCAAACAAAGGGAAATAAAACAACAATATAAAAGATTTCTTTGTGTGCTCGGATGGTCCAGATTTTACATGAGTTTGAGGTGGTTTTATCTGCATTTTAATTTGTATTATGTAGATTTTACAGGATTTTTTTAATGATTTAACTGATTTTAGTCCAGCTTTAACACATTTAGATAGATCTATCCACATTTTAGCTGTTGTAGTTTTGTAATCTAACACTGTTGAACTGTATATGTGTCTGTTCCAGGATCTGCTGGGCCTTTGTGAGCAGAAAAGAGGAAAAGACAACAAGGCCATCATCGCCTCCAACATCATGTACATCGTGGGACAGTATCCTCGCTTCCTCAGAGCTCACTGGAAGTTCCTCAAAACGGTCGTCAACAAGCTGTTTGAGTTCATGCACGGTGAGACACTGGCCATTAACATCTTTTATTATATTATTTTTCATGTTTTAAACCCTCTTTTGTTCTGTTTTTTTCTTTCCAGAGACCCACGACGGCGTCCAGGACATGGCATGTGACACTTTCATTAAGATCGCCCAGAAGTGCCGGCGTCATTTCATCCAGGTCCAAGTGGGAGAAGTGATGCCTTTCATCGACGAGATCCTTAACAACATCAACACCATCATCTGTGACCTTCAGCCGCAGCAGGTCCGAGAAAACGAGCCCTAAAAACCCAGAATATACTTAAAGTTTTGTGTCGTTTCCCTCTTTAACGCTGTTGTTTGTTTCCAGGTGCACACGTTTTATGAAGCAGTAGGGTATATGATCGGAGCCCAGACGGACCAGGCCGTTCAGGAGCATCTTATAGAGAAATACATGCTGCTTCCCAATCAGGTCTGGGACAGTATCATCCAACAGGCCACGAAGGTAAGAGTCAGAGAGGGATCATGTCATTTCACTTAAAAACTTAAAAAAGAAACTTGATTGGGCAAACGCACAAAGCAAGTGAACGCAGCTTTTATTAGTCCAGGTTAGTCTTGATTTGTTTTGGTTTATACTTATACTTTACTGCTGATTTATGTCTAGTTTGTCCCTGGTTTGTTCAAGGGTTTTAAACATGATTTGGACCTAGATCTGACCTGGGTTTTTTATAGATGTTAATAAAAAAAAAAAAACTTTTTAGACCTGGTTTAACCCTCTGAAACCTAATCCACTGTTTACCAGTTTCTCTGACTTTTTCTGAATAAAAAAAGCTTGATAAACACATTCTGAACATGACAATGTCCGTCATATGATTGATGTTTATGTGTCACTTGAAAGGAAAAAGTTTTTATGAGGCTTTAAATGCTAAAAGAAATTAAAGCAAAAATAAAAACTAAGAAATTTTTATTGAAAACCCACAAAAAATATGAATGACAGATGATGCATTTCAGTGTTTAAAAAATAGAAACATGAGTATGAAAGTGTTTTTCCAAGTCCTTATTACTACTAATTATATTCCTAAGTGCACAGATTTGTCAACAACATGTAAAAATATTGTGTAAAGCATTCTGGGAAATGTAGTTTGAGCCACTAGCATGAGCTAACTCAACAACAACTGAACATGGCCTTAAAAAATTAAGAAAGTCTGATTTATTATTCATGTAGAGTGTAGAAAAACAAGCTTCTCTCACTAAATCAAAGAATGTAATTTATTTATTTGACTAATCCCGCTCTCGTGTCCGTCTCTTTCAGAACGTGGACATCCTGAAGGACGCGGAGACGGTGAAGCAGCTGGGGAGCATCCTGAAGACCAACGTTCGAGCCTGTAAAGCCGTGGGACACCCGTTCGTCATCCAGTTGGGACGGATTTACCTGGACATGCTCAACGTTTACAAGTGCCTCAGCGAGAACATCTCAGCCGCCATCCAGACCAACGGTGAGAGTAGGGACTGCCTTTGTCTTTTTTACACTGATATACCTTTATTTCTTAAAATCTATCACTATTTAGAAGTGTTACTACGACCGAGTGATTGTGACCCTCTTGTTATTCGTCCGAGGAGTCGTTTTTCCTCGACGGGGCTTAACGTGTCGCCTTTCTGTCGCAGGTGAAATGGTGACAAAGCAGCCGTTAATCCGCAGCATGAGAACGGTGAAACGAGAGACCCTCAAACTGATCTCGGGCTGGGTCAGTCGATCAAACGACCCGCAGATGGTGAGAGGCATTCACTCCTCTTCATTTCACTGCTGCAGGAGAAAAAAAACATAGATCTTATACAAAAACATACAGTATAGTGTGAGATTGTTATTCTAAATGAAAGCAAAATGAGAAAAAATAAAATTACACTTTATTTTAGACACATTTTCATTACACAAAGCAGTAGAAAAAAGGTAATAATATATAATAAATACCCCATAATAATGCATAAACACACTCAAATCCATTTAAAACAAGTTAAACTCCAACTAAACCCTTTTCTAATCTATTTGAAATGCATGAAAGTCAAACAAAAAGCAGTTAATATCTACTAAAAGCAATGCTGAAAATGGACAGATCTGTTTAAAACCTGGTCATGCTGGATTATAGTCTGTTAAAATTTCAGAAAATCCTTTCAAATCCACCTAAAACTAGGTCCAATTCAATTAAAACCAAAGTAAAACCATCATAATCTCATCTAAAATCTAGTTAAGGCCACACAAACCTGTAAGACTCACTTCAAATGCATCTAAATCTTCATAAAACCTGCTCAAATCCATCCAAAACCAGTTTAAATCCAACTAAAACCTATTCTAATCTATTTAAAATGTGTAAAAATCAAGCAAAAAGCAACTAAAATCCCATAATTGTTATAAAAAACCCTCTCAGTAGCAGCGAAAACCAATTTAAATCCACCAAAACCTATTCAAATCCGTTTAAAATATGTACATTTTAGACAAAAAGAGACTAAAGGGGGCATTGTTAAGAGCTGCTTCTGTTTTACCCCTTAATTATTTATTCATGGAGGATGTACGCTCTATTAATCCTGTCCTCACTTCTACAACCTACTGACTTTTAAAAATAATGTCTGTATTTATTCTCACTATGCGTTCAGAAAAAAAAAAACCCAGGAAGTCGTGAAGTATTTTTAGCTCAAACACAAAGACTTCATTTCCTTTCGTCTGGTTGCGTTTTTTATTAAATTTCACGGTCTGTCTCCGAGCAATAAGCCGTTTGTCTTTGAGAGAGGTTGAAAACATCCGATCCTCATAAACGTGTTCGTTCAGGTCGGGGAGAACTTCGTCCCTCCGCTGCTGGACGCCGTCCTCATCGATTACCAGAGAAACGTCCCCGCGGCCCGAGAGCCCGAGGTCCTCAGCACAATGGCCACCATCGTCAACAAACTGGGAGGACACATCACCAGCGAAATCCCACAGATCTTCGACGCCGTGTTCGAGTGCACGCTCAACATGATCAACAAGGTACGGGACAAACAGAAGCAGCAGAAACCGTCGAATGTAGACTTTTAACATTAATGAGAAACGACGCTCCGTTTGTGTCTCTTTTGCAGAACTTCGAGGAGTTTCCCGAGCACAGGACCCACTTCTTTTACCTGCTGCAGGCCGTGAACTCTCACTGTTTCCCCGCCTTTTTGGCCATCCCCCCGGCTCAGTTCAAACTGGTGCTGGACTCCATCATCTGGGCCTTTAAACACACCATGAGGAACGTGGCCGACACCGGTGAGACAGTAAACTTATCTAATAATCCTACTCCTACAGGAAACTTCACTGGACTTTATTTTCTAGATTTAGAGCAGTGTCAAGTAATTAACAGTGACAGGGGAAAAAAAACATGCAGTGTCTGAATGTGTTCAATTAAAAGTTAGTGATTAGGGCTGCACTTTATCAGAAAAACATACCATATCTAATAATTATGTATAGAATAAGCTCCTGGACAAAACCGGGACTAAATCTAACCTAAACAAAGACAAAAACAGGACTAAGTCAAGGATTAAATCAATTAAAGTGGACTTTTTAAACTTTTTTACAGTTTGATTGATTAGACTTTTATTTCAAAGGCCATAATACCAACTCAATACATGTGTTTCTTTGTGGTACAGATATTATTTTAGTTGATATTGCCCTAACAATAGATTTGTGCAGCTCTATAATTGATTAGGGTTTAGTTTAGACACAGCAAAAGAGACCATTTTATATTTATATTTACAACTAAAACATGCTTCATTTTGACTTATATATGAACAATAGAACACAATGGTTTGGTAATTATGAATAAATAACTTAAGCTTAAAGCCTGTGTGACATTTGCAGACTTTTATCAGTCCAATAAATACATTTAGTTTATTTAAATGATGAATGAAGACAGTAAGAGGTTAATATGAATGACTTTAAAAGCATGTGAAATACGGCTGAAACAGTGTCTTTTTATTAATATATAGTTATAAATAATACAGCAAATGCACACCCTCACTGTAAACCTGTCTCAAGAGTTAGCTACATACACTTTTAATGGTCACTGTGTCAAATAAAACCATTTTGTAATTAGTTTTCTGTAAAGTTTGACAAACGGGTTTAGTATTAATGCAAATTTTGATCGAAAAGGGCGGGGCTTAGTGATAAACGAATAGGAAAGTTATTTTTCCAACATTTATAGCATGAAATATCCACAAAAACACTATAAAGTCATTGTAATACAGTATAATACTATAATAGTACAGAAGCTACATGTTACCTGGACACATTTTAACTAAGAATCAGAGCAGTTTAATGCACTTCTACGAGTTTATATTGAATGTAGTTATTATTGTGCAGACTGTGAGATGTTGAACGGCTGTATTTTGTTCTTCTGTAGGTTTGCAGATCCTCTACACGATGCTCCAGAACGTGGCTCAGGAGGAAGCAGCCGCTCAGAGTTTCTACCAGACGTATTTCTGTGACATCCTCCAACACATCTTCTCTGTGGTCACTGACACTTCACACACGGCCGGTAAATGAATCTGAATCAAACTCTTAAAATCCCAGTGAGTGCGAGTTTGAGCAGCGCAGAGAGGGATGAATGAACAGGACGGTCTTGAGTAACGCTCTATAAACAGTGTGTGGGACGTGGAGAGGCTTTTATTAGAGGTTTATTTTGAAACTGGGCTGAAGCATCAATGGGAATCACCGCGTCGTAACTGGATCCACGCAGCTCTAAATGTGGAGCAATGTGAGACTCTATCAACACCAAGAGCAGGCTTCATCCTGCTCCAGAGTTGAACCAGAGTTGAACCTGCACTTTACCAAAACACATTTACAACTACTACTATTCAAACTAATCATTTAAAACTGTTTCCAAACAAACCAGGTTTTAGGGATTTTAGTTTTGAATTAAAATAAATAAAAACTGTAATTCATTCTTATTATTAAACCTCACCTAATATATTTTATTTTGGAGCAAAGGCACTGGTTTATATGGGTCTCCATGGTAACACTCAGTGGGAGGGTCTCCATGATAACATTCTGAGGGAGGGTCTCCATGGTAACACTCAGTGGGAGGGTCTCCATGGTGACGCTCTGAGGGAGGGGCTTCATGGTAATGCTGAGAGGGAGGGGCTCCATGGTAACGCCCAGTAGGAAGGGCTCCACGGTAACGCTCAGTGGGAGGGGCTCCATGGTAACGCCCAGTAGGAAGGGCTCCACGGTAACGCTCAGTGGGAGGGTCTCCATGGTAACGCCCAGTAGGAAGGGCTCCACGGTAACGCTCAGTGGGAGAGGCTCCATGGTAACACAAGTGGGAGGGGCTTCACAGTAACGCTCAGTGGGAAGGGCTCCAGGGTAACGCTCAGTGGGAGGGGCTCCACGGTAACGCCCAGTAGGAAGGGCTCCACGGTAACGCTCAGTGGGAGAGGCTCCATGGTAACGCTCAGTGGGAGGGGCTTGTGAAATTCCAATAAACTGAAAGCTACATGAAGTTAGCTTTCCTTTAGCTCGCTGCCAAAAACAAGAACAGAAGAGTAAAAAGGGCAAGAACAAGCATTAGTTTCTGTCGTGTTGCTCCTGTCTGCGTCTTCAAACCGACCACTGTCTACTGTAGAGAATAAATTAGCCTCAAAAGTATCCAATAGACGCACATTTCCAGTAGATAATAGTAGATGTTTCTTGTCAGGTCTAACGATGCACGCCTCCATCCTGGCCTACATGTTCAACCTGGTGGAGGAAGGAAAGATCACTACGGCTCTGAACCCCACCACTCCAGCCAACAACCAGGTGTTTATCCAGGAGTACGTGGCCAACCTGCTGAAGACGGCCTTCCCTCACCTGCAGGAGTGAGTACAGGACTCTCTACAGTCTTTTACTGACCCCAGATCAGCTCCTTTAACTCTGACTGGTCCTGTGTTCTCTCAGTGCTCAGGTGAAGGTGTTTGTGACCGGCCTCTTCAGTCTAAACCAGGACATTCCCGCCTTCAAAGAGCACCTCAGAGACTTCCTGGTCCAGATCAAGGTGAGTCTGGACTAAACCCAGACCCGTTGTGTCCTGGGTTCAGCCTGAATCTGTCAGAGTTTATCAGAGGTTATCAGCAGCTGCATAACTCTGCGTCAGCCGTGGTCTCTATAAATAACTGATGCCTTTAGAGTCCGAGAGGCGTCGAGGGCAGCACCAGAGGATTATTGGAAATAAAACCAGTCTGAAGTGACACCAGTGAGACTCCACAGTTTTCCTGGAAATACAGCTCACTATTTTAAACGTAGTAATAGTTTTAACATCTGCTGCTGACCCTGTGTGACCCAGAGCAGAGTAAACAACCCCTGACACCACAGAGAGTTGTTTTATTCATTTAAAATAGTTCTAAACCTGTACAAGAGCATTTATTTCTATTATGGAGCCATATTCTGATGCGTTGTAGTGAAGTGAATGAGCTGCAATCACTCAAACTGAAGCATGTGATAAAGTACAGACAGGAAACACCCACCTCATAAACAGAGTAAATAATGTAATGTGGTCAAGAAAATAATGAATTTCAAAATGCAATTTCCAGGATTTTGTTATTATTTTGTCAAGTTATGACCTGCAATATTTGAATGCTCTTTTAGAAAGTATAATGTTTATTTTATTAGACTGAGTTAGAAAAAGAAATGCACTAACTTCCACTCGTAAAATCAGGAGCTAGAACGATATTCAAGACTGAACTAGGACTAAATCAAGAATAAACAGGTCTAATCCAGGTCTAAACCAGGTCTAAACCAGTCTAAACAGGTCTAAACAGGACTAATCCAGGTCTAAACCAGGACTAAACAGGTCTAAACCAGGTCTAATTCAGGTCGAATCCAGGTCTAAACCAGTCTAATCCAGGTCTAGTCCAGGACTAATCCAGGTCTAAACCAGGTCTTATCCAGGTCTAAACCAGGTCTAAACCAGTCTAATCCAGGTCTAAATCAAGACTAAACAGGTCTAAACCAGTCTAATCCAGGTCTAAATCAGGACTAAACCAGGTCTAAACCAGGTCTAATCCAGGTCTAAACAGGTGTAAACCAGTCTAACCCAGGTCTAATCCAGGTCTAACCCAGGTCTAGACCAGGACTAACCCAGGTCTAATCCAGGACTAACCCAGGTCTAAACCAGGTCTAACCCAGGTCTAAACCAGGTCTAACCCAGGTCTAGACCAGGACTAACCCAGGTCTAACCCAGGACTAAACCAGGACTAAACCAGTCTAACCCAGGTCTAATCCAGGTCTAACCCAGGTCTAGACCAGGACTAACCCAGGTCTAACCCAGGACTAAACCAGTCTAACCCAGGTCTAATCCAGGTCTAACCCAGGTCTAGACCAGGACTAATCCAGGTCTAACCCAGGTCTAGACCAGGACTAAACCAGGTCTAATCCAGGTCTAATCCAGGTCTAAACAGGTGTAAACCAGTCTAAACCAGGTCTAAACCAGGTCTAGACCAGGACTAACCCAGGTCTAACCCAGGTCTAACCCAGGTCTAGACCGGGACTAACCCAGGTCTAACCCAGGTCTAGACCAGGACTAACCCAGGTCTAACCCAGGTCTAGACCGGGACTAACCCAGACTCTCCCGTCCCTCAGGAGTTTGCGGGCGAGGACACGTCGGACCTGTTTCTGGAGGAGCGGGAGGCGTCTCTGCGTCAGGCTCAGGAGGAAAAACACAAGATCCAGATGTCGGTGCCGGGGATCCTGAATCCTCACGAGATCCCGGAGGAAATGTGCGACTGACCCCGAAGACGAGCCGCGGCGAACAGAGGCACTTCGCCGAGACGGGGCCCGCTCCGAGGGGCGTCCCGCTCCGAGGGCGTCCGTCGCTGTCTGACCAAAACACGCCAATAACCTGTACATGAACCGCGTCGCCCTGTGGCCCCTTTTTATGCGTTTTTTATGGAGACTTTTGTGTAAATCTTTCCAGAGCTTTCTGTTTGTGTCTCAGACAAACTGCATGAGGTTTAATTATTAGGACGAGTTAACCCCCTCCGTTTCTGTTCCCCTCTTTCCCCTTTTACTTGTTTATATATAAATATATTCTATACAGAGTCCGAGCAGGGTTTTTGTGAAATCGGCCGCGTGTTTTCGTAGTGGCTTCTGGATCTTTGTGTCGGAGCCGTTTTGGGACGCGGCGGCTGCAGAATGTGAACTAAAGGATAATGAATGAAGGCTTGATGCTCATAGTTCTGCTTTCGGAGGAGTTTTAGGGAAAGCAAAACCGAATATGTGCATATCATCCCAATTGTATAGCATCTTTAATACCATGGGAACATTTTTTCTTCCTTTTCTTCTGTTTGTTTTTGTTGTGGGAGTGTGCGCGCGTGAGCTGTCGCCTGGTCGACATCGTGTTTTGTTTTCCTCTAAGAGGATTGTTCATTAACGGGACGTTTGGAGCAAAGAGCGGACATATTTATGGGGTTCTCGGTTGGTTGCATCTTTAACACGACTCCTGTTTAACTCAGATGGCTTTTTGAATCGTACTAATTTAGATGTTTACCATGCAGTAGTGCTTCGACGACACTACGTTAGAGCAAAAGAAAATGAAATGGGTTTACATTTAATTTTGTATTTTTGCATTTTTCATTTGTTTTAAGTTCTGTCCAAATAAACGGAGGCTTTTTGTGGCGAATGAATGAAATGCAGCGAGTTGAATTAGGAAACGTGTAAATCCGACATGTACCCGGTCTCTTTCTGAGGTGTTACATTTGTTGTGAACTTTTTGAACTGATTAAAGTTGAGAATTTTATAACTCCGTCTCCGCTTTGGGTTTTTATTTCTGTGATTTTAAAGTTGACGCATAAAGTTTTAACCAAACGTGAGAAAAACTATTGTTTATGGCTCCAGCAGCAGCTTTATACAAACCTGTTCAAAGCCAATTAAAACCTGATCAAATCCATCTAAAACCTGTTTGAATCCGTCTAAAACCTGTTCAATCCAACTAAAACCTGTTCAAATCCATCTAAAACCTGTGTGGAATAAGAATAAAATGAAGAGACAAGGGTTGTAAATGTTCCTTTCTTAAAATGTGGCATCCCTGGTTTAAACTAAACTATAATAAAATGTCCAAATATGATTTAAAAAAAAAAAAAAAAAAGAGTTAAATGACACTGGAAATGGGCTAAAATTTACCCCAAAAAATGACCAACCCTTTAAATACGTGTCTCTTCAGTCACTGGAAAGTCATAAAACTATCAAAAATATCAAACCTATTTGGGTAATTGAGTGATTTTTGGCAAAGTACATTTTAAAAAATCAAACACTGAGTTGTTCTGAGGAGGACAGCCCTGACCTAAGACTTAAATCCTGAGTTATTGAGGCCAATCAATTGATGCTAATTCTTGGCCTCAGTTTTTTTTATTTGTTTTTTTCCTCAGTGTGAGCCGTAAAACTACTGTCTCAAAACTCAAACCTTTAAAATGATCAATAATATTTATCATTTACACCTTTTGTATCCATATATCTATCTCTTCTGTGTTGTTCCGTCGTTAAGTTTCACTGCTGAGCCTCTCTTTCCACAAACATCGTCTGGAGTCGTAAAGCTGTAGCGTGTGATGGACGTGTGTCGCTGCGTCTTCGGTCGCTGTAAACGGAGACCCTCTTTAATCCACTTCCTCCTGGATTCACCAGAGACAGATCTAAGGGTCTTCATTAATGCTTCGGTTCGAGACAAATACAATAATCACTGCAAAAAGAGGTCAGTTTGTTGTGTTTAAGTCATTCATTCATCTTCTTCCCAAACAAACCGGACTCAGAGTCTCTCCAAAGACTTCAAGGTTGTATAAAAAGGCATATCTAATTTCAGATTGCATTTCCACAGCTACAGAAGCCCTGCAGGGACATACTGTTGTCCACAAACCCAGAGGAAACAGAACAGAGACGACGCAAAATGATGTAAAAAAAAAAACAAGTGCTCAGTTTGTCCTCTTTGGTTAGTTTTGGTGCATTCAGGTGCTCCTCGGGAACTCGGGAAAACGTTTTTCTGAGTTGAAAAATGAAAATGAACAGCTCTATTTAGACTATATACTACTATAAGTTATTTATTTACGTCTGTATTTAGAGGTTTCAACAACATTATTTTATGTTTTGAATAGTTTTCCTTTTCTTGAAGCGCTGCTAATAACTGCTGCTGTGACTGGATTCACTCATTTAAACACAACATTAACACATTTTTGACTTGGCATCCATCTTCCTTGTTGTTATGGTTTAGAATATTCCGACTTTCCGAGGACCACATGAATGCACTGTAAGAACATGGGTTTTTGGGGCTTTTAAATACGGTAAAACCTTCAAATCTAGAAGTAAAAGCTGTGTCTGAAGAACGTAAATAAGAAAAAGAAGTCGTTCAAATTCGATTCTGAAGCTCAAATGAGTTCAGGGCTGAATATCATTGAATGAAACCTAAGTTACTACAACCTTCCCCACAGCAGGACCAGGGGGCGGGGCTATTGTACAAGGGGGCGGGGCCTCTTCTCTACGGAAGATACCGAGAATGACTGAGGATCCGTGGATGTGGGTCAGAGCTGAGGGTCCTGTTACGGACGATGTTGTGCCAAAAGTTTAAAGGTGCGTTGTGTAAAATGTTAATTACACTGGTTTTATGTAGTTTTAAATCTACTTCATCCATGAATGCTTCCTGTTTTCTATTTTGTTTAAGTCTATACAATTGAATGCACTGATTTTTGAGTATTTATTATTATTTTATATATTTATTTAGGGACAACACAGCAGATTTACAGTTTTAAAAGTGATATAAAGGCTGCAGTAGTAAGTTATGGTTTAGTGGGGCAAAGTTCACAGTGAAAGGACGTCTCTGAAGTGACACACTGCCCTCTACTGGACAAAATACCAGGAGCAGTGGTTCATTCATGATTTTTTTTTATTATTAGTCCATTGAGTAATAATCAGGGCCTGATTGGATCAAACAGCTGATGGTTTAGAGACAAATACATGAAGAAAAAGTGGGAATAACTGTGGAAGACCAAGCAATTTAAAACCTTTGAGAAAATAATTATTATTGTTGACTTCTTTTATTTTTACCAGAGATCCTCATGCGTTTTTCACATTAAATACTCACATCCGGCTCCGAAAACAGCAGACTTCTTTAAATACACAGAGTCTACGTCAAAACTCAGCGATGGACTCTGGTTTTTTCAGCTACAATTCAGTGGTTAATAAAGTTTAGTGCAGTTTTTAGTGTTGTTTAAACCCGACTGTGGTTGTGTCCAAAGTGCAGCAGTCGACGGTGATCCGTGCGTTTTCACCTGAGACGAGGAGAGGGGCTTTAAACCAAGAGGGGCTTTAAACCAAGAGGGGCTTTAAACCAAAGAGCGGGTCTATGTCGTCCGGATCTGAGCGTAACGCATCTTAGATCTGGAAAATAAAACAAGAGAGGATTATGAAGAAGATTTTACAGCCAAGACCAGTGTTTTCATTTTTTCCTACATTAAAATCTTTTGTAGATTAAAAGAAAACATTAAGAATACATTATAATAATATATCATTTATTCTGTATCAACTGTTTCTTGTAGATACTGTTGTTTTCCTCATTATTGTCTGTTTGGTTATTATTTGTTTGCAAAAGTTTATATAAAAAGGTCTGCTTCTCTGACTTAAAAGTCACAAGAAAATGCAGCTAAAGTTAAGTTTTTTTCAATAAAATACTTAAAGTCTACTGTTAAATAAAAGGCATTTAGACGTAGTTTTAAAGCTTTATCATTAAACCTGTTCAAATCCAACTAAAACCTGTTCAAATCCAATTAAAACCAGTTCGAATCCATCTAAAACCTGTTCAAATCCAACTAAAACCAGCTCAAATCCATCTAAAACCTGCTCAAATCCAATTAAAACCAGTTAAAATCTATTCACAACTTGTTACAATCCAATTAAACCTGTCCAAATCCAATTAAAACCAACTCGAAACCATCTAAAACCTGTTCAAATCCAATTAAACCTGTTCAAATCCAATTAAAATCAGTTCAAATCTATCCAGAACTTGTAACAATGCAATTAAACCAGTTCAAATCCACCTAAAACCAGCTCAAATCCATCTAAAACCTCTAAGGCTTAGTCCTCAGAGCTAACATCCTGGAACTTCAAAATAATAGTAATAATAAGCCCATTTCACCTTCACCTGTTAACACTGCCCTTTTGTTTCACTCAAACAGGTTTATAAGTATTTAAAGGACTACAAGGACTCAGGTGTGTGTTTTTTTTATACCTGGGCGTCTTCTCTGAGCCCTGCCGCTGCTGAACCGAGCTCCTGAACTGACCCTCGAGTCTGGAGTAGATCCCTCCTGGAGCCTGAGAACAGAGAGGACACTGAGAGCTGCAGGAACAGGACATTTACTGAACAAAAGAGTCACAAAAACAGCAAATTAAATAGGCTTTAGACTGTGCAGAAGAAATAAAAATAAAAAGTGTCGTTAAAAACTTGAATAATGGAGTGTTTAAGCCTTTATTTGTGAACAGCAGGTCATTTAGTCTTGTTTTCAGAATTGTCCAATTACCGTCTGTCATTTAAATCTTTATATAATGAAGTAAAGTAGAGAGAAAACAGGCCTTAGAGATGATTTTAAGGTTTTGAAACCTTTTTTTTTTTCAAATTTTCTCTTAAAATCTTAAATGTTTTATTATTTATTTTTATTTTATAGTTCCTGGGATTCTGCTGCTGTTTTATCTGTATTATTTAATCCTTTATTGTTCTTTTATTCCGGTTTTTGCTGTCCAACTTTATCCTGGTGTTTTATTGTCTTTTGTGAGTGTTATATTTTCCTGTTTTAATGGGATTGTGTAAAGCACTTTAAATAAACAAATAAAGTTATTATTATCGTTATTATAAAAGCCTCTACTTTAAGAGTCTGTTTATTTGCTGTAAAAGATCAGCTATTATATGTGTGCTTTTATTTTGAAACTCTGATGTGTAAAAGCTAAAGTTGAGTCAGTTTGAGTCTGATTACAGTTTTATGTATTTATCACCAATAAAAATGAAGTAGTAAACAGTGTGAAGCATGATAAATAGAAAAGGGGAGAAATTATTTAGATTTGAAACAGAAATAAATCAAAACGTTGTCCGTCTGTTTGTTTGTTTGTTTGTTTGAGCCTGAACCAAACACAGACCTCCTTCACGTCTTTGGCTCTGCTCTGCTCTGCGTCTCCGAACCTCATCTTGGTCAGGTTCCCGATGATCTCCGCCATGCGCCGCTGATCTGAGCAGAAACACAACAAAAGGAGATAAATAAAAACACACAAACCACCTTCAGACCTGGCATTAAACCCTGGACAGAGACCTCGGACTAACGCTTTTAATCAAGACTTAAGACTTAAACTACGAAGCAGAACTAAATCCAAACAAACCAGGACTAAACCAGGATCTAAAGAGAATATCTGCTGTTATTTCAACCAGATCTATCTATTATTTTATAATAAATACAGTTAACAATGGTGTTTATCAAAGACTGAACAGGGACTAAACTACGACAAAAGACTTTTACTTTTTGCCTCCTTTTAAACCCTTTAATTGAAGATGAATAACGACAAAACCAAGTCTAAAAACACAACTAAACCAGAGCTTTAACTACCTTTTAAAACATGGTAAAACCTAGAGCTAAATTTACACCTGCACCAGGAGGATTTTGAACCTTGATTAAGTGTTTATTTCGAGGATTTCTTGTGATTTTAAGTCGAGGACCCCTTACCTTCCTCCCTCTGAGCGTCCTGGTTGTAGCGCAGAGACCGAGAACTGTCCCACTTGTTTTTCTGAAGACTCGCTCTGAAAAAACGACAGCCGCAGGTCACCGTTTTGTCTCGTTAATATTTATATTTTATGTTTTGTAAAAAAAAAAAAAAGAAATGCTCTACTCACGTGAAAGGAGTGCTGTCCTTCATTGGAGCCTGACGAAAAAAAGACATAAAAACACAACTTCATGAGAATTAATGCTTCAAAAGAACATTTTAAAGCAGCAATAATTAAGCAAAGCATCAACTAAAGCTTTAATTAATGCGTAAAGGCTTAAATGTAAATGTTATGCTTCTGTATTTGTGATAAAGAGGTTTAATTGAGGCAGAGTTGGTCCTACTTTGTCTGTTTTCTCTTTGCGGTTGAAGTTGGGAGACGACAGCTGTTTCTTCAGAGGTCGGTGAACCTTTTTGGCCTTTTTCGCAGCTGGAAACACAAAAACACAACAGATACGGTGAGTGTTCTGGCGCCACCTGCTGGACAACGTCAGTAACTGTTTGAGATAATACATAGTTAATGCGTGGATTTGAACAGGTTTTAGATGAAGTTGAACAAGTTTTAGATGGATTAGAACAGGTTTTAGATGGATTTTATTAGGTTTTATTTGGACTTGAACAGGTTTTAGATTAATTTGAACAGGTTTTAGTTGGATTTTAACCAGTTTTAGATGGATTTGAACAGGTTTTAGATTAACCTGAACAGGTTTTAGTTGGATTTGGACAGGTTTTAGATGGATTTGAACAGGTTTTAGTTGGATTTGGACAGGTTTTAGATGGATTTTATTAGGTTTTATTTGAACTTGAACAGGTTTTAGATTCATTTGAACAGGTTTTAGTTGGATTTGAACAGGTTTTAGTTGGATTTGGACAGGTTTTAGATGGATTTTATTAGGTTTTATTTGAACTTGAACAGGTTTTAGATGGATTTGAACAGGTTTTAGATGAACCTGAACAGGTTTTAGTTGGATTTGGACAGGTTTTAGATGGATTTTATTAGGTTTTATTTGAACTTGAACAGGTTTTAGATTCATTTGAACAGGTTTTAGATGGATTTTAACAGGTTTTAGATGGATTTTAACAGGTTTTAGTTGGATTTGGACAGGTTTTAGATGGATTTTATTAGGTTTTATTTGAACTTGAACAGGTTTTAGATGGATTTGAACAGGTTTTAGATGAACCTGAACAGGTTTTAGTTGGATTTGAACAGGTTTTAGTTGGATTTGGACAGGTTTTAGATGGATTTTATTAGGTTTTATTTGAACTTGAACAGGTTTTAGTTGGATATGAACAGGTTTTAGTTGGATATGAACAGGTTTTAGATGGATTTTAACAGGTTTTAGTTGGATTTGGACAAGTTTTAGATGGATTTTAACAGGTTTTAGATGGATTTGAAAAGATGTTAAATTTCTTTGCTTTTGCTGCAGTTAAAGCTTAACCACGAACCTCTGATTTGTTTTTTACAGACGTTATTTTTACATTTATAAAACAGTAACTACAGCACCTTGTTTCTTGTTGAGCTCCTCTTCGTCTCCCACCTCGTCCTCGGTGACCTCTGACCCCGTGGTGTACTCCTCGTCCTCAGACAGAAGAGACTGCTGCTTCTGGAGGAAACCACAAGCGTTAACTTTAAACACTCGTCTTTACTTTAATCTCAGCGGTTTTTGGAAACAGGAGAGGAGTCCTACCAGCTGAAGGCTCCAGTTTTTCAGAAGAGAAAACTGGTCAAAAACAGAAAACAAAGAAAAGCACTCAGTTAAATGTTGAAACTCAGAGGTGTCAAACTCAAAGAGATGATGATCCTTTCAGGGGCCGAACATGGAGGCTTTATTACATTTGGAAAATGGAAACTTCATTTGAGTTTTAAAAATTATCTTTAACATTCATTTCCTCTATTTATGGAAACTGGTTCTAGTTGGATTTGAACAGGTTTTAGATGGATTTGACCAGTTTTTAGATGATTTGAGCAGGTTTTATTTGGATTTGAGCCGATTATATTTATCTTTAAAAACTGGCTTAAGATTCATGAACAATAAAAAAAATAAAATTAATCCGATTCAAATCCATCTAAAACCTCTCAAATCCATCTAGAACCTGCTCAAATCCAACTAAAACCTGCTCAAATCCAACTAAAACCTGCTCAAATCCAACTAAAACCTGCTCAAATCCATCTAGAACCTGCTTAAATCCAACTAAAACCTGTTCAAATCCAACTAAAACCTGCTCAAATCCATCTAGAACCTGCTCAAATCCATCTAGAACCTGTTCAAATCCAACTAAAACCTGCTCAAATCCATCTAAAACCTGCTCAAATCCATCTAAAACTTGCTCAAATCCATCTAGAACCTGCTCAAATCCATCTAGAACCTGCTCAAATCCATCTAGAACCTGCTCAAATCCATCTAAAACCTGTTCAGATCAAATTAAAACCTGCTCAAATCCATCTAAAACCTGCTCAAATCCATCTAAAACCTGCTCAAATCCATCTAAAACCTGCTCAAATCCATCTAAAACCTGCTCAAATCCATCTAGAACCTATTGGAGGGCTCATAAAACATTGTAAAGGACCACATTTGTCCCCTGGGCCTTGAGTTTGACTCGTGCGGTGTTAAACTGAAGAGAGGACAGTGTGGAGTCAGACTCACGGTGGAGTCTCCTCTGATCGGTCCAATGAGAGTCGGCTCCAGCAGAACGTCACAGTCCTGGAGCTTCTCGGAGCTCGAGGGACTCTCCTCGGCGCTGACAAACACGTGAGACGGGATTAAACTAAAATAAGTCTTTTAAAAGGTGTTTCTGAGACAGAGGAGGGTCGGGAGGAGTTACCTGTCGCTGTTGGAGCAGAGGGAAACACACACCGAGTCCCGATGCAGCAGCAGGTCGTTTAAAACTCGAGTCTGAGCCGCCGTCCACTCGTCTCCGTCGTCGTCAGGAATATTCACGATGTGGTCTCGCATCTTACAGCCCTGAGCACACAGGTTAAAGAAGAAGACGGATGAATAAACAGGGCTCATAACGGCTCGGTTAGCGCTGGTACGAAGGAAAAACACACGAAAACTTAGACAAAAAGAGAATAACATCAGAGTATGTTAAACTGAAAAGAAGGAAACTCTGGTCTCTGCAGGTTTTATTCTCTACAGAGTAAAGTAAATGATTTAACTTTATTACTTTTAGATATTTAAAGATTCACTTTATATCATTTTTCATCAACTTCTGATATTTGTAGATTAGAATAAATATGAAAACATTCAATTCTTTTACAGCAGGATTTTAACACATTTGGTTATTGAGAGAAAAACTGTTACTGTTACTGAGATTTATTGGATCTGAGCAGGTTTTAGTCAGATTTGAACAGGTTTAAGATGGATTTGAGCAGCTTTTTGTCGGATTTGAACAGGTTTTAGTCAGATTTGAACAGGTTTAAGATGGATTTGAGCAGCTTTTTGTCGGATTTGAACAGGTTTTAGTTGGATTTGAACAGGTTTTAGTTGGATCTGAACAGGTTTTAGTTGGATCTGAACAGGTTTTAATCAGATTTGAGCAGCTTTTAGTTGGATTTGAACAGGTTTTAATCAGATTTGAGCAGCTTTTAGTTGGACTTGAACAGCTTTTAGTTGGATTTGAACAGGTTTTAATCAGATTTGAGCAGCTTTTAGTTGGACTTGAACAGCTTTTAGTTGGACTTGAACAGGTTTTAGTTGGATCTGAACAGCTTTTAGTCGAATTTGAACAGGTTTTAGACAGATTTGAACAGGTTTTATTCAGATCTGAACAGCTTTTAGTCAGATTTGAACAGGTTTTAGTCGGATTTGAACAGGTTTTAGTCAGATTTGAACAGGTTTTAGTTGGACTGTTACTGATCAAAAATGTATGATTAAGGGACAGTCCCAAACAAAGCCCAAAACTAAATAGAAATGATTGTCAAATGGTAAATTATAATGTTATTTTTGTATCTTTCTACTTTTCCATCAAGCTTTATCCTGTAGCTACTAGTTCTTTTATTTTAAACTTGATATACTCTCCAGATAAGTCCCAGATTAAAGAGAAAACATAACAATATCATTACATCAGCAGTGTGTTGTACCTTGGGCATGGCTGTGGGGTCGAAGCGCAGGACCCTCTGGTTACAGCAGGGGTACAGTCCCGCTCCGTGCCAGCCCTTCTCTGTCCCTAAACCCGGATACTGCACACTGTCGGGATGGTACCTGCACTGGGTCAGCTCCGAGCAAACGAACACCTGCGAACGCCAAAAGATCAGCTGTAATCAGAGCTTCGGAGTCAGGACACCAGTCTGACCTCTGACCTCTGACCTGTTGGCAGCGGGAGCAGGTCAGATGGTTGAGGGTCCCCCAGATCCTCCAGTAAACCAGGACCCAGGACTTGAGCTCCTCGAACAGGTCGCTGAGGTATTCGTGGACGTCCCAGCTCTTCTGTCTGTCCCGCGCAGAGACGTCAGTTTAATAATAATACGTTTATTTATGATTAAACAGAAGGACGGGGCTGGAGACCTGAGGTGTGTGTAGATGATGTCTCCTCGAGCGTCCACGTTGATTTTCCCGGGAACACACGAGATCTTCTTCTCTGTGTCTTTGGTCAACAGCTTCAGGCACAGACCACACCTGAAAACAGTTCAATAAAGAAACACAATGAGAACGGGACAAGAATAACACAGTCTTCATACAAACCTCACCAGTGGCCCCCAATGGGTTTTAGATGGATTTGAACAGGTTTTAGATGGATTTGAACAGGTTTTAGACGGATTTGATTTTTGCTACAAAGATTAACCTAACACTACCTACTACAACCTGTTGAAATCCAGCTAAAAGCTATTCAAATCTGACTAAAATCTGTTCAAATCTGACCGAAACCTGTTCAAATCTGACTAAATCCTGTTCAAATCCAACTGAAACCTATTCAAATCCAACTAAAACCTGTTCACAAGTGAAGATAAATTCTCTCAAAATTTAATCTCCATCTTCAGCCCCTGAAAGGATTATTAATAATTATCGAGGCCCCTCACCACTTTGAGTTTGACACCACTGCTGTAATAGATCAGAACTATAATCATTGTGGCTTAATTAACTATTTTTTTCCTGTTTCATTTAGTTTTTCAGTGTAATCTCCTAAAGTTTATTGTAACAGGAATCATCTGAAAAAATGAGACCTTAAGACGTGATCTAGTCTTTATAATGAAGGATTTTAATAGATGAGAATGATCAGTCCACAGCAGGATTTTGTCCAATCACAGCTCACTTCAGGTAAAAAGGAGCGCTCCCATTGGTCGACACTGATGTCAACAACGAAGGAACAAGGAAATAAACCAAGGAAATGGGTTATTCTGTTGGAAATACGTCTTATTTTACAGAGAAACAGCTCAAAAAAAAGATAAAAATGATTTAATGTAACGTATTAGTATTTTACGGTGAAAAATTGGTCCGGTTTTACTTTTTTTTAAATAAATGAAGCAGGAAAGGTTACTGCTGCTGTTGGACGAGAGTGGAGTCTGAAACCGGGACAAAAAAACCTAAATCAACCTGAAAACTGTAAACTCCAAACCTGTAAAGAGTGGAGGCGTTTCCAGGTGAATCTCTGTTCTTGTGATTCGGATCAAACAGACGCTCGATTTTCTTCTGAAACAATTTGCTGCAAAAAGGACGAAAAGCACAAGATTAAACATTTGATATTTGATTATTACAGTAAAGAGATGTATTATAATAAGCCTCTCTTTGCATTTTATATAAAAACAGAGTCTTGTGTGAGATTATATTGAGTTTGAATCCCTCCAGGTTCATCAGACGTGTCCTGACCTCTTGAACTTGTCCTTCTTGTCGCGGATGTCGTCGGCCTCGTTGTGGTTGAACTGCTCGGCGATGCGCGTGGCCAGGTTACTGTTGATGCAGTTCATGTTGCAGGGAGTGGACACGATGGCGCTCATGTGTTTGTGACAGTACTGGATACACTCCTCCACCTGGACACCACACAAACAACGCTTCAGTCAAAACTTCAATATCTGAACACACACGAGGTACTGAGGCTTTCTGGGACGGGGTTTTCCCAAAATATATGTCTTTCTTTTGACATTTATTAAATTAAGTGGAGTAAAGTTAAATGTTTTTTGGTCATTTCTTGGTCCCTAACATTTTTAAAACTCTAATACAGAGGGTTCAAACTCTTTTTAGTTAGTTTTGAACATGATTTAGATGGATTTGAACAGGATTTAGAAGGATTTGAACAGATTTTAGTTAGTTTTGAACAGGATTTAGTTGGATTTGAACAGGTTTTAGTTGGATTTGAACAGGATTTAGTTGGATTTGAACAGGTTTTAGTTGGATTTGAACAGGTTTTAGTTGGATTTGAACAGGTTTTAGTTGGATTTGAACAGATTTTAGTCAGATTTGAATAGGATTTAGTTGGATTTGAACAGATTTTAGTTGGATTTGAACAGGTTTTAGTTGGATTTGAACAGGTTTTAGTTGGATTTGAACATGATTTTAGTTGGATTTGAACAGGATTTAGATGGATTTGAACAGGATTTAGATGGATTTGAACATGATTTAGATGGATTTGAACATGATTTAGATGGATTTGAACAGGTTTTAGTTAGTTTTGAACATGATTTAGTTGGTTTTGAACATGATTTAGTTGGTTTTGTACAGGATTTAGGTGGATTTCAACAGATGGTGTGCTCTGATTCACCTGCATCTATCTTTTTTTTCTTTCAGAGTTTCCAGTCTTCTTTAACAATTATTTTACCAGTCATTTAATTCCTGCTGCTTTTTATTCTTTTAACTATTTTAATGTTTTTCCAGGACAGTTTTAAACCCTGCAGTGTTTTATTTCTTAAATTCAAAGGAAAACTAAATCCCAAAAGAAGCACATTATCACAGACTCCAGCGACACTTACTAAAGTATCCATCTTCAGGAACTCGGAGGAGATCAGGATCGAGATCACGTTGCTGGGCTCTGAAAACGACAAACATGTGACCAAAGATCAGCAAAACACCACATGAAGACAAGGATCCACCAAACATACACTTGATTAAATATAAACACTCAGCAGGGGTGTAACGACACAGAAATGAGCTCAATCTGGTTTACTCTGAAGTCACTGGGAGCTTTCATTCATAAAAAACACAGCTGTGACCTTTAGTAAACAATGAGAAATCTAATATTACAAAACTAATACACAAATATTGACAAAATTCTGACTACGTTATGTTAAAATAAGTGTTAATGCTAGTTTTCTCAAATATAATGCTGCTGATTTTGAAAGAGAATAAAGTTTATACTTAGTCCTTGCTCTCCCTGGTCTTCCTCTGTGTAAAAAATAACAACAGAAGTTAAATTATCACGACATAAAGATTAATTGAATGTATTATTATTATTATTATTATTATTATTATTATTATTATTAAGTAGGGCACTACAGGCTTTTGCTGTAAATGTCTGTAAAGTTTGCTGGAAAATGGAGAATAAATCCACACAAAATGCAATTTACAGCTTGATTAATTGATTCATTTGTTATAGATAGATTCTGATTCTAAGAGTTTTTGATAAACAGAAGATAAATAACTAACAATGGAAAAGGATGTATACGCCTTTTATTTACTGTTTAAATGTAAAAACAAGCATAAGAGCATCGTTTTAAAGTTCATTTTTAGATTTTTCCTCCCAATCTTTAAGTGTTAAACTATGTCCAGACGCCTTATTCTTTCATCTACAGTGACCTGGATGAATGAGAACCTCCAGAGTCAGGTTTGTCCCAGTCTTCTCAGTGAATAAAAGCCACTAACCACTCGTCTGTGCTCAAAACCAGCTCCTAAACCCATCGCTCCACATATTTCCACCTGCACCGTTACACCCCTCCTGTTTTCTCCGTTTCAACCAAACTCTCGTCCTGTTTTTTTACCGAGTCGCGGTTTATCTTTGGCCCCTTCTCCCGCAGAGTTCCTCCGGACGTAGTTCATGAGCCAGTCGAAGATCTGGACGTCGCAGTGAACGGAGATGTCCACTTCCTCCCAGCGCTGAGCGTCCACCGACAGATACTCGGCGAAGTAACGCATCTCTTTCACCAGAAGGTCTCTGGGGCACGTGAAGTCCTGCTTCAGGTTTTTGGTCTCGTCGCAAACGTGGATCACCATGTTAGGGCTGGGAAAAGAAAGAAAAAAACACATATTAAAACATATACGTCCTGTTCCCATGCTTTATGTTGTCTTTAAAGCCTAATCTTTTATTTCAGATTCAAGTTAAATCATCTGGTTCTTGTTATACTTTAATATTTACAGATGAAATATCAGAATAAAAGTAATAAATAAATAAAAATACTGACTCTCTTGGTTTCTGAGGTTTGCCGTCCTCTTCGATCGTGACCCGTTTCTCTTTTTTCTCTAAAGTGCCGACTCTCCCGGAGCCTGACGATTTGGATCCGGCTTTTGAGAAAAAAAGACAAAATCTGAGCCTCCACAAAGACTCCGCAGCTGCAGGTTCAATGGCAGTGACATCATTACGATCATTTTAGGAAAAACACTTCAAACTAATCAAGCCTAAATTGTGTTTTTCTGTCTTCCCAGAATTAAAGCTTTTAGGCAGACATTTTGAAGATTTATAAAAAAGAAAGACTGTACTCAATAAGCAAATGGCTGCAATTAGAAAGAACTACACAGCGGCAGTGACTGGTTTGATTTACTGAGACTATGTTTTACTTTTATTTTTTTCCAGGTTTGTTAAAGAATTAAAGTAAAAAATAACAAACAGAAGGATGAAAAAATAAAATGCCATGATAAAAAACACAGTAAGCAATAAAACCCAAAAGTCATTAGAAGTGTAAAAGTGTTTTCTTTTTTAATTTTTCAGCCTTTATTGGATAGAGTCCAGTCAGAAAACAAAACAAAACAAAAGGAGAGAGTGAGGCAAAGACACAGATCAAACCAAGGTCTAGAATCAAAAATATGCAATACTTTATTATTGAGTAATAAAATATGACTTTTCATGTTTTTTTCATGTAAAATCTATTTTAAACCCTTTTTTTGTTCAAACCGATTCATTTTGCTAATTCAGATTTCACTTTGCTAATGTTAGTTTGTTCTTATCAAAGTCAGGATTGAAGGATAAAAGTCTTTTCAATACTTACTGTTACTCAAGTACAAATGTGTGTGACTACTTTTACTTTTTTTTACTACATTTTGGCTGCTCTATCTCTTGTAACATTTCATTTCTAAGTGGAGATCCTTTTATAGTAACTTCCTTTAAACCTGTGCAGTTTTTACAGTAACTGTTATGATGATATATGTTTGCTCATATGTGTTTTATTTTTCGTGACTGACCTGGTGTTTTGCTGGTGCTCTGGCTGCCTCCCGTCTCCTTCACGTCCCCCGTGTCCCGCTGCGTGGTCCCTGTGTCCAGAGAGGGGCTGCTTCCTTCAGTCAGTGCGTTACATTCATTATCCAAATGAGGGAACGTCCCAGAGGTCTTCAGCTCCTCGAATCGAAGAGAGCACTGTAAAAAACACAGAGTTAGATCGGCTGAAGACTCACTGAAAACACTAATAAGACTTCTGTAAGCGTCACCTCCTTTGGTGTGAATCCTGGAACCAGTTTGGCCACGTTGTCCCAGTTTATCGGCTGCGGGACGCCCCACAGAGAACCCAAGACCATGTCTAGGACCAGGACGTTGTTGTCGTAGGGGAAGTTGTTGTTGTCTGCACTGAAGCGTCTCATTTCTGCAGAACACAACACTTCAGGAATAAAATCACTGCAGTCTTTCTGAGCACATTACAGCAAATATAAAAACTGTCTAAGATTTAGAAATGGATGTAACTCAGCTGTTTCATGGTTGCTCTTGTAGTTCCTAATATAACTAATGCATGTCAGAGTAAACTATTTCTTTGTTCTTGATCACTGTGGAACATAAGCAGCTGTTATAGAGATATTATGATCCAGTTGAACATTTCCATGTGATTGAGCAATATCTCCTACTTTATCAGATTTACCTCTCACTACAGCTACTACTGAAGTCTTGGGCCACTGATATTTGTTTTTTAGCTGTTTTTATGCCATAAATTATAGAATACTTTGTATGCAGAACATTTAGGAAATGTGAATGCCAACTGAAGAAAATTGGACAAACAGCTTCTTTAGGTGAAAGTAGTAAGTATTTATTATGACCTCCCATTACACTACAAAAGGGAAATCAGATAACAATGTGCATACTGTGGAGTGGTAGATATTTAAAGAATTGGGAGAGGTCAAAATCAGACTGGAAGAAAAACTTTCAACAGCCAGATCATTTTTAATGGTGGTTATAACCACGTTTGTAGAGTTTTGAATACCATAAACTTCTGCAATAACACGAACAGTACCTAGTCATATTCTGTTTTAATGCTCTTGTAGACTGACTTATAATTACATCTAATTGTATTCTTCCATTAAAATGCAAAAGTGGCAACTGAAACTGACTTTAGTATTTACTTTTACATTTAAAAACATGCATTAAATCAGACTGTATTGGCATTAAATTGTGTGCAGTGTTTGTTGTCCCTCTTTTTAACCCCATAAGTCTAATTTTTAAACTGCTGTCCTACTCAATGCAGTTTCCTCTGTAATTTTATACTCATAAATGTTTAATGAAAAGGTCATTTATCACAGCTCACAACCAATACATTCTATTTTTAACCGGGTACAGAGCCCGTTAACCCCAGATTAGGTCTAATTATCCGTATCTTTATGTGTACCACTTATGCTCCGCTGCAGTGAACAAACTCCGGGCGTTGAGGCAAAGGCAGGCCGCGTCATGGAGCCCCCATCCCGGCCAGCCTCTGCGACATCAGCCGCTGTCACGTCGAAGTACACCTGCTGCTTCTCAAGGACAATTAAAACAGGAATAAACGTGTTTGTGATATTTGTTGACATACTTAGCTGCTGTTTGGAGACCTCTTGTTTACGGCTCAAGGGCAGTTTTCAGTCATTTTGAGCCGCTGCTGGTGATGGATGAGGCAGGTTTCTTCACTGCAGCCGCGGCTAATGCTAATGCTAACGCTAGCTAAGTTTGCGGGACAAGCGCTGGTGGCTTTGAGTGCTTCCTGTAAAATATGGCTCTTCGGGTTTATATACGCCGTTTAAAAGATAAAAAAGAAGATAACACTATTGCGCCGAAATAAACTAAGGGAAAAAGATTTTTTGATGTTACTGTAGTTAGATTTGAACTGATTATTCGAATGAACCTTTTTAGAGTCAGGTTTATTTTACACATTATGGCACAATTCCCGACTCATTGAATGCAGCAGAAAAGTAAGCCCCACTCATTCGTCTTTTTGTCTCTTGAAAATTAAATAAAACGGTTCAAGTCAACAATGGTAAATAAGAAAGTATATATGAGCAACATGATAAAAGTTTAATACCCGTAAATTTTCAAACTAATCAGTATTTTGCCTTATTTTGCTAATGCTAAAAGCTATCGCTGTCCGTTGCTTAGTAACAGTGGGCGTAACGGTCAAACTTCTGCTAAAAACACACAATATGGCATAAAAATCCTCAAAAACTCTAAATATCTACATGAATAAGACCATGTATGTAAAGCATAGATGGAGAAAATATATATCTTGAGTTAACACCATTAGAAATTAACGAATTAGTCTTCAGAAAATGTCAGAAGAAAATGTCAACAAAATAGACAGATTATTGTTTATCACTGTCATTCACATTTGTATTTCCATAAATAAATCTTAATCTAACCTGGTTGATCTTGAAAGGAGGTCACAAGTCCTTCATGCAGCTTCATGAAGATTAAAGAGGATAGTTTGTTTCCTGAAATATTTATTTTCAAAATATATTTAGTATTTACAAAATTACTTGATATACAGCTGTGGAGCACGCCACAAGGTGCAAAACTAGATATCTCTCATCATGAACTTGTTACCTATGATTATCATTATTTAACATTTGCCAAAAACAGGTCAAGACAGATCTTTACAGTTTCTCATGGTACAGACTTAAGTTATGTTAAATCAAACTGAATTGTTGTACATCTTACAGACATAATCCAACAGTTTAGACCTTGTTTACAGTGAAGTTAACTCTAGACAAACAAGCATAGTTAGGAACTGCAGCAAAAGTCTCAGACATTGGACTGAAAATCTCCAAAATCGAACCAACAGCTGACTTTAGTTGCATGATAGGGACAGATAGTTGCATAAAGACAGTCACTCGTGTCACAAGTCGGTCTTGTCGGGGATGTTAACCACTGCGCTCGAGGACAAACTGGAGTCTGGTGTTTCTCTGTAAACAGACTCAAGCAGTTCCTCTGACAGCGCTGGGACTGGGGCAGAGCCGAGCCCCGGGATGAGGCCCGGGGCAGAGCCGAGGCCTGGGGTGAGGCCCGGGGCAGAGCCAAGGCCTGGGATGAGGCCCGGGGCAGAGCCGAGGCCCGGTGTGAGGCCCGGGGTGAGGCCTGGGGCAGAGCCGAGTCCTGGGGTGAGGCCCGGGGCAGAGCCGAGACCCGGGATGAGGCCCGGGGCAGAGCCGAGTCCTGGGGTGAGGCCTGGGGCAGAGCCGAGTCCCGGGATGAGGCCCGGGGCAGAGCCGAGGCCCGGTGTGAGGCCCGGGATGAGGCCCGGGGCAGAGCCGAGGCCCGGGGTGAGGCCCGGGGCAGAGCCGAGAACTGTGGTGAGGCCTGGGGCTGGGTTCGCCTGAGGGAGGACAGTGGAGGACGTCTGCGGAGCCTGAGGGGGGCTCATTTGCTGGGCCTCCATCTCTGCGTGACGCCGGCCCCTCCTTTTGCCCAGGATTTTGACGTAGTTGGCCGGGACGAGCCCAGTGGTCTGACCGTCTAAACTGGCCAGTAACCAGCCGCGCACTCTGGGCTGTTGCTCTGAAAAAACACAATTAGTAAATTAATAAAAATAAACAGGTAAATGTAAGACAGACAGATACATTGAACTGAGTTGTTTTAATAGAAACCCTGTTGTTCTGACCTTTAGGCGCCAGGTTGAGCATGTCTCCTGCTCTCACAGAGATCTCTTCTTCAGACGCAGCTGTAAAGTCGTACTCAGTTCTGGCCACAACATGGTCGTCCTCTCCACTCGCCCAGTTTGTGTCTGCACAGAGAGCAACACGTTTTCATTTTACAGCTGTACAGTTTTAATGGACACTAACACACCAAGAAAAGGTCCTAATGACTAAGTTTGTGAAGGTTTTCCAGCTGCTTGCCAAAAGACACATTGCTTTAAATTAAACGTATGGTACTGCTCCTTACCGCTGGCTTCAGAATCCGAGGCAGAGCTCAGCAGTTTCCAAATGAGGTAGGGTCCTCCAAAAACTACAGCGAAAAACAGGATAATGGGCCATGACTTGACAGACTTATCGTCTATTCCTCTGGACGCTGTTGTGGCCAAAGCATCACTAGCGCTCTCCGCCCACAGATCGTCCACTTCAGCGTCCGTCCTCCGTCCCAGCAGCCTCTGTAGGCGTCTGTAGAGGTACCGCAGCGTCCGGACGAGAGCGAACGCCGACAGGACGCGGGTGAGGTGAGCGCGTAACCGAGTGAAGTGGTTGGCCACGTCGAGAACGGCTCTGAAACTGTTATAAACGGCGGAGAAGGTGGCGTCCAGCATCATGCTAACGGAGGCGAAGGCGTGGACGATGCTCTCGATGGACTGGAACGCCCCTCGGCTGCTCTCCTCGGCCTGCTGCACGAAGCGACTCGGGGCGACGTCTTCGGAGTGGGGTAAGAGACGGCCCCCGTACCCGCCGACGCCGTACCCCGCCCCGTAGCTGTAGGGGCTGTAGCCGCCGTACAGAGAGCCACCGTACGGGCTGTAGGACGAGGAGAAGGACGAGTACGACGGACGGTACGACTGCTGCACGGGACGAGGAGGCACAGGAGGGGCCATACGGGTCAGCACCGGGGGCCCGATCGAGGAGGAGGGGGCCACGGACGGAGCGAAGTCTGTCGACCTGAAGAGACAGAGAGGGTTAATGATCAGTGTTGTCCTTCTGCTGCAGAGCAACAGTCCACGGACGCTCATTTAGACTTAATCATTGACTCATCCAGAAGGGTCTCTGAAGTGTTTTACCAATTACAAAACAACTTCTTAATCCTGTGGTTTTCTGAAGCAGTGCTAATAAAATCTAAAGCATCAATGTGGATTTATCTAATACAGATATCTTTGAGTTTGGGGCCAAATGTCATTGTAATTGCAGGTTTGCATGGAAGTCACATGACTCTTTAGGAGATTAGAGACAGGGTAGAGGAAAAACACAAGGAAGGATAAATAAAAACCACAAGCATAGGACTATTAATACGTTTTGAATAACTGTAGTTTTACAATGTCCTAATTATGACATTATTATGACCTGATTATGAAATGAGCTGAAATGACAGGGTTCCCAATTTAACAAAACTTTTCAACAGTTTGCCATATCTCAAATGTAACTGTTAATGTTGATAATATAAGACTTAAAGGAAACACCTGTTCAAAGTGTCGCTTAATCTATATTTAGTCCAATCAGCAAAAAAAAAGCAGAGCATAAGTCACAAGTGTCTTCTTGCTCGATTTTTGGTTAATAATAACTTTAAAAGAGATCAGGCGCATGCAAATTATAATAACTGAGTGTTTAATTTACTCCAAGTGTAATCTTTATTGTGTATTTATTAAAATACGTGTAAATATACCACTTTTTTTGGAGTAATGAACACTGTGTACGACCATATGTCAGGCCCAAATGAGCTAAAGTTTACTGTAATCAATTTATGTCAATTTAAATAATCTCTAAATATGCTGTAGAGGTGAAAATCTTTGATTAGTGTCACTTAATTCACGTAAATCCTAAATGTCAAACCCTACGTTGTTCCCATGTCCAGCTTGTGCAATAACGTCAACATTAGCATTAGCTTAGCATTAGCACTAGCATTAGCAACAGGAGCAACGGCCAGAAATAAGCAAGTTTTATCGGCGTCAAAAGAAGTGGTTACCTGTAATTTACGGGCACACTCATCGCCCCGGGGATCCGTCTTTCCCACGGCTTTTGAGGAGCCCGTGAATCCATAAGAAACACTAAAATATGTCCACAAAAAAGAGTGAAATGCTGCGGACTGTGCTCCGAGCTGAACCCTGCCCTCGCGTCTCCCCCACGGCCTTCGCGGAAGTTTCAGTTACTGGACAAATATTTGGATAAAGTGAAGAAAGAAGCACTGTTCGCGAAGAGTAAACAAATAGAAATACCAATCAAAATACTACGCGTTGCGATAATCGAACAAAAATAAATAACAAAATTTATAATTGTCGAAAACTTGATATTAACAGTTACATACAGTTAAATAGCACCATTAGCACAAATTTAGTGTAGCTTGGCTAATTGGTAAAGCTACAAGTCTAAATTTGAAATATGTGGTATAAATATTTTTAAGTATGACGAATAAAAAATGCTGTGGATAAAATTGTACAGATATGTTGTCTAAATAACGATTATATCTTCGTGCTCTTGAAGTAGCATATTTGCATAAACTGCAGTGTTAGTTCGTGTCCAGCAGAGGGCGGTGTGACTCTGAAAACAGACCCAAATATTACACAAACAAGGATTCCCATTTTTAGACGTTATTAAAGGAATTACAGCTATTTTAACATTTATCAAGATACTTTAAAATGATCCATAAATGTTGATAGTGCTAGTTTTTAAAGCAAAGTTGATTCAACAACAGGAGTATATTAACTAAATGCACTTCTTTAATTTTCAGTGTTCAGTGACTCATGCTCCATTGTGTAATAAACCTTCCTGTAATACACTTTGTACATTTTGTAACAAACAAATAAATATAACTTTGGTAATAAGTCCGTAAAAATGTGACCGTGGCTTTTATTGTGAAAGAACTGTTCATTATATTGTGTTTTATTTCAGCCGTCTGTTTTTATTGATAACTTTTTATTGTTGCTTGTAGATTTAGTTTGACTTGTTGATGTTTATTTGGTTTTCCTGAATAATCTAATCATGTCGACACCTGCTGATTAATATTTATAACACATTTTACACTGTTTAATTGCCTTTTATTTAGTCTTTCTCGCTGGACGTCTGTGTTTCATCATCCACTCAGAGCTTTCGGTCTGAGGCAGTTGACACCAGGGGTAGTTCTGAGGCGGGACGGGGGCGAGGGGTGACGTCCTGTGTGAGCTGTGGTTAACAGAGGGAGTCCTGTGATGTCAGGAGTGGGAGGCTGTGACAGAGAAGACCTCGAGCTGAGTTTGAGAGTTAAACTACAGCTGATGAAAAGGGTTCGAGGCGGATTTGACTCTGACCTTTTCATTTTACTTTTAAATAAAGGTTGAAGACTGTGGGACGTAGATCTGGTTTATTAGACAAATATACAAAATATAGAGTGGGTTTAATCCTGGGTTAGACCTGGTTTTTAGACCTGGTTTAGTCCTGGTTTTTAGACCTTTCTTAGTCCTAGTGTAGTTCTGAATTAGACCTGGTTTAGTCCTGGTTTAGTCCTGCTTTAGACAGACTTGGTCCTGATTTACTATTGGTTTAGTCCCGATTTAGTCCTGGTTTAAACCTGACTCAGTCCTAGTTTTAGTCCTGGTTTAGTCCTGATTTACACCTGTCTTAGTCTTGATTTAGTCTTGGTTTAGTCCCAATTTAGTCCTGGTTTAAACCTGACTTAGTCCTAGGTCCTGGTTTATAGACCCATTTTCGTCCTAATTTAGACCTGGCTTAGTCTTAATTTAATTAAGTCCTGGTTTAGTTCTGATTTAGTCCTGGCTTAGTCCAAGTTTAACCCTGATGCAGTCTTTCTTTAGTCCTGTTTTAGTCCTGGCTTAGTCCTAGTCCTGTTTTAGTCCTGGTTTAGACCTGGCTTAGACCTGGTTTAGTCCTGTTTTAGTCCTGGTTTAGACCTGGCTTAGTCCTGTTTTAGTCCTGGTTTAGTCCTAGTCTAGTCCTGTTTTAGTCCTGGTTTAGTCCTAGTCTAGTCCTGTTTTAGTCCTGGTTTAGACCTGGCTTAGTCCTGTTTTAGTCCTGGTTTAGACCTGGCTTAGTCCTGGTTTAGACCTCGTTCCTTTACCTCACATTCCTGATAAGACTTTCTCTTTCTAAACCCGTTCTGAGCAGCATTCCTCTGAATTTCCTCTCTTCCTTTCTTCTGCGGAGCGTGTTTTTGCTGGAGTCGCCTGAAAGTTAAACTGGAACTTTTTCTGAACGTTTAAACAAAAGAACGGCACGAAAAATATGTGACACAGAGATAAAAGGTGAAAGGGAAGTGCCCAGAGGAAATATCTGTGGAACGTACAGACTTTATTTGAGGTTTATTTGGTTTCACAGTTTGGGTGTGTTTTTAATGCTGTCGATGAAAAAGAGAAGTGATGCTGTGATAAAAACAAGAGGGTTATGTCATCATCTTATTTTATGTGTAGTAGGTTATTCTTTTACAAACAGAGAAAGTGGGACAATGGAGTAGCCTAGTGTTGAGGGGCCGCCATAGTTATTAAGAATCCTTTCAGGGGTTTTTAGGTGCATTTGAGCAGGTTTTAGTTGGATCTGAACAGGATTTAGATGGATTTGAACAGATTTTACTTGGATTTGAACAAGATTTAGGTGGATTTGAACAGATTTTACTCAGATTTGAACAGGTTTTAGTTGGATTTCAACAAGATTTAGATGGATTTGAACAGTTTTTTTCAGATTTGAACAGGTTTTATTTGGATTTGAACAGGTTTTTGTTGGATTTGAACAGGATTTTGATGGATTTGAACAGGTTTTAGTTAGATTTCAACAGGTTGTAGTAGGTAGTGTTAGGTTAATCTTTGTAGCAAAAAATCAAAACCATCTAAAACCTGTTCAAATCCATCTAAAACCTGTGTGAGTTCAACCTATTGCCAAAAATACAAAATATACTAAATGTATTGAAGGGCCACATAAAACATTGCAAATGGCCGCATTTGGCCCCTGGGCCTTGACTTTGACATGAGTGGAGTAGCTGAACAACACTCTAATGGTTTATCTAAAAGGTCAGACTCAGTTCAGACTGTCATAAATAAGTCAAAAGCTGTGCTCTCTGGGCTGTTCCACCGTCAATATTACATTTTCATTCATAAAAGTTGGCAGCGCCACTAAAATAAATAAATAAACACTGGGATGCTGCTACAAAGTGGTGTAATTATTATTTTGTGACTAAAGAGTGGTTAAGGACTGTTTTACACAAAGCTCCTTTATCCCAACATAAACATAAATACATCAAAGTTTGCCATTTTGTCTCAAGTGACGCCAAACTATTTACTATTAACTATTAAAGCTGCGATATTGGTACAAAATGGATAAATTGTGCTTGAAATAATTGATAAACAGCTGTAGATTAACCTGAGTGACAGTGTTTACAGAGGCCTGTGTCGTCACAAACGAGGCTGAGTGAAATATCAAAGAGAAGAGAGGCTTTAGAAAGAGCTGGGCGTGAAGTGGGAGGAGCCAGGGCAGAAAGAGGCGGGGCTTTACTGGAAACAGGAGTCTGAAACCGGTCCAGCCCGTCTTTTCCAGGACACGCTGAGGAAATATTGACACGGCTCTTCATACAAACGACACACGTGCAGTTTGTTCAGAGTTCAGTGTGAGTCTGAGAGGATTACGTCAGCGCCGGAGGACTATCAGTTCTCAGGACGTTTAGTAATATGTTTTAAAAAGATGACGCAACATATTGATTTATTACAGAAGCAACAATAACAGTGGATTTGTCTTGTTTTTATTTCATGAGTCAAACATTTTCAAAAGTCAAAAAATAGTGTCCAATTGTTGGGGATAATGGATCATTATAACACATGTTAAAGGAAATGAATTAGTTTTATTTTGAAAAGCTGACACATGAGAAATGATGAAAGATAATCTGAATATAAAGAAAGAAATAAGGAAAGCTTCCAATTCAACATTTTTTAAATAATTAAGAAGTTAGGCTGGTTTTTAAATCTGCATAACTCGATAAAACAAGTTGAAACCTAAATGTACCAAGGGTTATATGTCACTAAAAATAATTAGTCAAAGGCAAAAATCAGTTTAAATTAAGTTTTGATAAAGATTAGTTCAGTGTTTAAAGGTTATGAGACCCGTGTTTCAACACTGACTGCTCTTTTTAGTGTGATTTTGGTTTGCTTTTCATAATTTTGTTCCGTTTGTTCCTTACGGTGGTGTTTTGTTGTTTTGTCGCTCACAAGTGCCAATAAATGTATAAAAGTGTAGTAATTACCACAGACGAAGAAAATAAATGTGAAAAAGTCTCTTTATTGACAACTTGTCCAGTAAAAAATCCAAAAATGGCAAATGTTACAAAGTCAAAACGTGACAAAAGCTTGTGTAAGGCATAATAAAGCTCAAGACTGAAGAGTCCAGCAGGTAAATGT
>CM072162.1:21770586-21992941 GCA_036850595.1 Rhyacichthys aspro | reverse complement strand
GTCTGAAGAATGTAAATAAGATTCTGAAGCTCAGATGAGTTCAGGGCTGAATATCATTGAATGAAACCTAAGTTACTACAACCTTCCCCACAGCAGGACCAGGGGGCGGGGCTATTGTACAAGGGGGCGGGGCCTCTTCTCTACGGAAGATACCGAGAATGACTGAGGATCCGTGGATGTGGGTCAGAGCTGAGGGTCCTGTTACGGACGATGTTGTGCCAAAATCAGCCCCCGGACTGGATTGTTACCTTTGACTGAAACATTTTGATAAAAGTTTAAAGGTGTGTTGTGTAAAATGTTAATTACACTGGTTTTATGTAGTTTTAAATCGACTTCATCCATGAATGCTTCCTGTTTTCTATTTTGTTTAAGTCTATACAATTGAATGCACTGATTTTTGAGTATTTATTATTATTTTATATATTTATTTAGGGACAACACAGCAGATTTACAGTTTTAAAAGTGATATAAAGGCTGCAGTAGTAAGTTATGGTTTAGTGGGGCAAAGTTCACAGTGAAAGGACGTCTCTGAGGTGACACACTGCCCTCTACTGGACAAAATACCAGGAGCAGTGGTTCATTCATGATTTTTTTTTATTATTAGTCCATTGAGTAATAATCAGGGCCTGATTGGATCAAACAGCTGATGGTTTAGAGACAAATACATGAAGAAAAAGTGGGAATAACTGTGGAAGACGAAGCAATTTAAAACCTTTGAGAAAATAATTATTATTGTTGACTTCTTTTATTTTTACCAGAGATCCTCATGCGTTTTTCCACATTAAATACTCACATCCGGCTCCGAAAACAGCAGACTTCTTTAAATACACGGAGTCTACGTCAAAACTCAGCGATGGACTCTGGTTTTTTCAGCTACAATTCAGTGGTTAATAAAGTTTAGTGCAGTTTTTAGTGTTGTTTAAACCCGACTGTGGTTGTGTCCAAAGTGCAGCAGTCGACGGTGATCCGTGCGTTTTCACCTGAGACGAGGAGAGGGGCTTTAAACCAAGAGGGGCTTTAAACCAAAGAGCGGGTCTATGTCGTCCGGATCTGAGCGTAACGCATCTTAGATCTGGAAAATAAAACAAGAGAGGATTATGAAGAAGATTTTACAGCCAAGACCAGTGTTTTCATTTTAAAACACTTTTGTAGATTAAAATCAACATTAAGAATACATTATAATAATATATAATGTATTCTGTATCAACTATTTATTGTAAATACTGTTGTTTTCCTCATTATTGTCTGTTTTTAAGGTTTTTTTTTAAATAAAACACTTAAAGTCTACTGTTAAATAAATTTAGACATAGTTTTAAAGCTTTGTCATTAAACCTGTTCAAATCCAACTAAAACCTGTTCAAATCCAATTAAAACCAGTTCGAATCCATCTAAAACCTGTTCAAATCCAACTAAAACCAGCTCAAATCCATCTAAAACCTGCTCAAATCCAATTAAAACCAGTTAAAATCTATTCACAACTTGTTACAATCCAATTAAACCTGTCCAAATCCAATTAAAACCAACTCGAAACCATCTAAAACCTGTTCAAATCCAATTAAACCTGTTCAAATCCAATTAAAATCAGTTCAAATCTATCCAGAACTTGTAACAATGCAATTAAACCAGTTCAAATCCACCTAAAACCAGCTCAAATCCATCTAAAACCTCTAAGACTTAGTCCTCAGAGCTAACATCCTGGAACTTCAAAATAATAGTAATAATAAGCCCATTTCACCTTCACCTGTTAACACTGCCCTTTTGTTTCACTCAAACAGGTTTATAAGTATTTAAAGGACTAACGAGGACTCAGGTGTATGGTTTTTATACCTGGGCGTCTTCTCTGAGCCCTGCCGCTGCTGAACCGAGCTCCTGAACTGACCCTCGAGTCTGGAGTAGATCCCTCCTGGAGCCTGAGAACAGAGAAGACACTGAGAGCTGCAGGAACAGGACATTTACTGAACAAAAGAGTCACAAAAACAGCAAATTAAATAGACTTTAGACTGAGGGCAGAAGAAATAAAAATAAAAAGTGTCGTTAAAAAGGTGAATAATGGAGTGTTTAAGCCTTTATTTGTGAACAGCAGGTCATTTAGTCTTGTTTTCAGAATTGTCCAATTACTGTCTGTCATTTAAATCTTAATATAATGAAGTAAAGTAGAGAGAAAACAGGCCTTAGAGCAATGATTTTAAGGTTTTGAAACCTTTTTTTTTTTAAATTTTCTCTTAAAATCTTAAATGTTTTATTATTTATTTTTATTTTATAGTTCCTGGGATTCTGCTGCTTTTTTATCTGTATTATTGAATCCTTTATTGTTCTTTCGTTCCGTTTTTTATCGTCCAATTTTATCCTGTTGTTTTATTGTCTTTTGTGAGTATTATATTTTCCTATTTTAATGGGATTGTGTAAAGCACTTTGTAAAAATGTTTTTGAAAAGTGCTAAATAAATAAAGTTATTATTATCATTATAATAAATGCCTATTTCTACTTTAAGAGTCTGTTTATTTGCTGTAAAAGTTCAGCTATTATATGTGTGCTTTTATTTTGAAACTCTGATGAGTAAAAGCTAAAGTTGAGGCAGTTTGAGTCTGATCAGTTTTATGTATTTATCACCAATAAAAATGAAGTAGTAAACACTGTGATACTGTGAAGCATGATAAATAGTAAAAAGGGAGAAATTATTTAGATTTGAAACAGAAATAAATCAAAGCGTTGTCCGTCTGTTTGTTTGAGCCTGAACCAAACACAGACCTCCTTCACGTCTTTGGCTCTGCTCTGCTCTGCGTCTCCGAACCTCATCTTGGTCAGGTTCCCGATGATCTCCGCCATGCGCCGCTGATCTGAGCAGAAACACAACAAAAGGAGGTAAATAAAAACACACAAACCACCTTCAGACCTGGCATTAAACCCTGGACAGAGACCTCGGAATAACGCTTTTAATCAGACTTAACGAGACTAAACTACGAAGCAGAACTAAACCCAAACAAACCAGGACTAAACCAGGATCTGGGACCTTGACTAAAGAGAATATCTGCTGTTATTTCAACCAGATCTATCTACTATTTTATTATAAATACAGTTAACAATGGTGTTTATCAAAGACTGAACAGGGACTAAACTACGACAAAAGACTTTTACTTTTTGCCTCCTTTTAAACCCTTTAATTGAAGATGAATAACGACAAAACCAAGTCTAAAAACACAACTAAACCAGAGCTTTAACTACTTCTTAAAACATGGTAAAACCTAGAGCTAAACTTACACCTCCAGGAGGATTTTGAACCTTGAGAAAGTGTTTATTTTTCGAGGATTTCTTGTGATTTTAAGTCGAGGACCCCTTACCTTCCTCCCTCTGAGCGTCCTGGTTGTAGCGCAGAGACCGAGAACTGTCCCACTTGTTTTTCTGAAGACTCGCTCTGAAAAAACAACAGCCGCTGGTCACCGTTTTGTCTCGTTATTTATATTTTATGTTTTGTAAAAAAAAAAAAAAAGAAAGACTCTACTCACGTGAAAGGAGTGCTGTCCTTCATTGGAGCCTGATGGAAAAAAGACATAAAAACACAACTTCATGAGAATTAATGCTGCAACAGAACATTTTAAAGCAGCAATAATTAAACAAAGCATCAACTAAAGCTTTAATTAATGCGTAAAGGCTTAAATGTAAATGTTATGCTTCTGTATTTGTGATAAAGAGGTTTAATTGAGGCTGAGTCGGTCCTACTTTGTCTGTTTTCTCTTTGCGGTTGAAGTTGGGAGACGACAGCTGTTTCTTCAGAGGTCGGTGAACCTTTTTGGCCTTTTTCGCAGCTGGAAACACAAAAACACAACAGATACGGTGAGGATTCTGGCGCCACCTGCTGGACAACGTCAGTAACTGTTTGAGATAATACATAGTTAATGCGTGGATTTGAACAGGTTTTAGATCAAGTTGAACAAGTTTTAGATGGATTAGAACAGGTTTTAGATGAAGTTGAACAAGTTTTAGTTGGATTTGAACAGGTTTTAGATGAAGTTGAACAAGTTTTAGTTGGATTTGGACAGGTTTTAGATGGATTTGAACAGGTTTTAGTTGGATTTGGACAGGTTTTAGATGGATTTGGACAGGTTTTAGATGGATTTTATTATGTTTTATTTGAACTTGAACAGGTTTTAGATTCATTTGAACAGGTTTTAGTTGGATTTGAACAGGTTTTAGTTGGATTTGGACAGGTTTTAGATGGATTTTATTATGTTTTATTTGAACTTGAACAGGTTTTAGATGGATTTGAACAGGTTTTAGATGGATTTTAACAGGTTTTAGATGGATTTTAACAAGTTTTAGGTGGATTTTAACAAGTTTTAGATGGATTTGAACAGATGTTAAATTTCTTTGCTTTTGCTGCAGTTAAAGCTTAACCACAAACCTCTGATTCGTTTTTTACAGACGTTATTTTTACATTTATAAAACAGTAACTACAGCACCTTGTTTCTTGTTGAGCTCCTCTTCGTCTCCCACCTCGTCCTCGGTGACCTCTGACCCCGTGGTGTACTCCTCGTCCTCAGACAGAAGAGACTGCTGCTTCTGAAGGAAACCACAAGCGTTAACTTTAAACACTCGTCTTTACTTTAATCTCAGCGGTTTTTGGAAACAGGAGAGGAGTCCTACCAGCTGAAGGCTCCAGTTTTTCAGAAGAGAAAACTGGTCAAAAACAGAAAACAAAGAAAAGCACTCAGTTAAATGTTGAAACTCAGAGGTGTCAAACTCAAAGAGATGATGATCCTTTCAGGGGCAGAACATGGAGGCTTTATTAAATTTGGAAAATGGAAACTTCATTTGAGTTTTACAAAAATTATCTTTAACATTCATTTCCTCTATTTATGGAAACTGGTTCTAGTTGGATTTGAGCAGGTTTTATTTGGATTTGAGCAATTATAAATATATTTTAGTATAAAAAACTGGCTTAAGATTCATGAACAATAAAAACAATACAATTAATCAGATTCAAATCCATCTAAAACCTGCTCAAATCCAACTAAAACCTGTTGAAATCCATCTAAAACCTGCTGAAATCCATCTAAAACCCGCTCAAATCCATCTAAAACCTGCTGAAATCCATCTAAAACCTGCTGAAATCCATCTAAAACCCGCTCAAATCCATCTAAAACCTGTTCAAATCCATCTAGAACCAGCTCAAATCCATCTAGAACCTGCTCAAATCCATCTAATACCTGCTCAAATCCAACTAAAACCTGCTCAAATCCATCTAAAACCTGCTCAAATCCATCTAAAACCTGTTCAAATCCATCTAAAACCTGCTCAAATCCATCTAAAACCTGCTCAAATCCATCTAGAACCTGCTCAAATCCATCTAAAACCTGCTCAAATCCATCTAAAACCTGCTCAAATCCATCTAAAACCTGCTCAAATCCAACTAAAACCTGCTCAAATCCATCTAGAACCTACTCAAATCCAACTAAAACCTGCTCAAATCCATCTAAACCTGTTCAAATCCAACTAAAACCTGCTCAAATCCATCTAAAACTTGTTCAAATCCAACTAAAACCTGCTCAAATCCATCTAAAACCTGCTCAAATCCATCTAAACCTGCTCAAATCCAACTAAAACCTGCTCAAATCCATCTAAACCTGCTCAAATCCAACTAAAACCTGCTCAAATCCATCTAAAACCTGCTCAAATCCATCTAAAACCTGTTCAAATCCAACTAAAACCTGCTCAAATCCATCTAGAACCTGCTCAAATCCAACTAAAACCTGCTCAAATCCATCTAAAACCTGCTCAAATCCATCTAAAACCTGCTCAAATCCATCTAAAACCTGCTCAAATCCAACTAAAACCTGCTCAAATCCATCTAAAACCTGCTCAAATCCATCTAAAACCTGCTCAAATCCAACTAAAACCTGCTCAAATCCATCTAAAACCTGCTCAAATCCAACTAAAACCTGCTCAAATCCATCTAAAACCTGCTCAAATCCATCTAAAACCTGTTCAAATCCATCTAACACCTGCTCAAATCCATCTAGAACCTACTCAAATCCAACTAAAACCTGCTCAAATCCATCTAAAACCTGCTCAAATCCATCTAAAACCTGCTCAAATCCATCTAAAACCTGCTCAAATCCAACTAAAACCTGCTCAAATCCATCTAAAACCTGCTCAAATCCATCTAAAACCTGCTCAAATCCAACTAAAACCTGCTCAAATCCATCTAAAACCTATTGGAGGGCTCATAAAACATTGTAAAGGACCACATTTGTCCCCTGGGCCTTGAGTTTGACTCGTGTGGTATTAAACTGAAGAGAGGACAGTGTGGAGTCAGACTCACGGTGGAGTCTCCTCTGATCGGTCCAATGAGAGTCGGCTCCAGCAGAACGTCACAGTCCTGGAGCTTCTCGGAGCTCGACGGACTCTCCTCGGCGCTGACAAACACGTGAGACGGGATTAAACTAAAATAAGTCTTTTAAAAGGTGTTAACAGGACAGAGGAGGTCGGGAGGAGTTACCTGTCGCTGTTGGAGCAGAGGGAAACACACACCGAGTCCCGATGCAGCAGCAGGTCGTTTAAAACTCGAGTCTGAGCCGCCGTCCACTCGTCTCCGTCGTCGTCAGGAATATTCACGATGTGGTCTCGCATCTTACAGCCCTCGACACACACAGGTTAAAGAAGAAGACGGATGAATAAACAGGGCTCATAACGGCTCGGTTAGCGCTGATACGGAGGAAAAACACACGAAAACTTAGACAAAAAGAGAATAAAATCAGAGAATGGAAGAGGGAAACTCTGGTCTCTGCAGGTTTTATTCTCTACAGAGTAAAGTAAATGATTTCACTTTATTACTTTTAGATATTTAAAGATTCACTTTTTATCATTTTTCATCAACTTCTGATATTTGTAGATTAGAATAAATATGAAAACATTCAATTCTTTTACAGCACACATTTGGTTATTGAGAAAAACTACTGTTACATAGATTTATTGGATCTGAACAGGTTTTAGTCAGATTTGAACAGCTTTTAGTTGGATTTGAACAGGTTATAGCCAGATTTGAATAGGTTATAGCCAGATTTGAACAGGTTTTAGTCAGATTTGAACAGCTTTTAGTTGGATTTGAACAGGTTTTATTCAGATTTGAGCAGCTTTTTGTTGGATTTGAACAGGTTTTAGTTGGATTTGAACAGCTTTTAGTTGGATTTGAACAGGTTTTAGTCAGATTTGAACATGTTTTAGTCAGATTTGAACATGTTTTAGTTGGACTGTTACCGATCAAAAATGTATGATTAAGGGACAGTCCCAAACAAAGCCCAAAACTAAATAGAAATGATTATCAAATGGTAAATTATGTTATTTTTCCATCAAGCTTTATCTTGTAGCTACTAGTTTTTTAATTTTAAACCTGATATAGTCTCCAGATAAGTCCCAGATTAAAGAGAAAACATAACAATATCATTACATCAGCTGTATCTCGTACCTTGGGCATGGCTGTGGGGTCGAAGCGCAGGACCCTCTGGTTACAGCAGGGGTACAGTCCCGCCCCGTGCCAGCCCTTCTCTGTCCCTAAACCCGGATACTGCACACTGTCGGGATGGTACCTGCACTGGGTCAGCTCCGAGCAAACGAACACCTGCGAACGCCAAAACACCAGCTGTAATCTGAGCTTCGGAGTCAGGACACCAGTCTGACCTCTGACCTCTGACCTGTTGGCAGCGGGAGCAGGTCAGATGGTTGAGGGTCCCCCAGATCCTCCAGTAAACCAGGACCCAGGACTTGAGCTCCTCGAACAGGTCGCTGAGGTATTCGTGGACGTCCCAGCTCTTCTGTCTGTCCCGCGCAGAGACGTCAGTTCAATAATAATACGTTTATTTATGATTAAAGAGAAGGACGGGGCTGGAGACCTGAGGTGTGTGTAGATGATGTCTCCTCGAGCGTCCACGTTGATTTTCCCGGGAACACACGAGATCTTCTTCTCTGTGTCTTTGGTCAACAGCTTCAGGCACAGACCACACCTGAAAACAGTTCAATAAAGAAACACAATGAGAACGGGACAAGAATAACACAGTCTTCATATAAGCCTCACCACTGGCCCCCAATGGGTTCAATTCAAACAGGTTTTAGATGGATTTGAACAGGTTTTAAATGGATTTGAACAGGTTTTAGGTGGATTTGAACAGGTTTTAGGTGGATTTGATTTTTGCTACAAAAATTAACCTAACACTACCTACTACAACCTGTAGAAATCCAGCTAAAATCTGTTCAAATCCGACTAAAATCTGTTCAAATCTGACTAAAACCTGTTCAAATCCAACTAAAACCTGTTCAAATCCAACTAAAATCTGTCCAAATCCAACTAAAAGCTATTCAAATCTGACTAAAACCTGTTCAAATCCAACTAAAATCTGTCCAAATCCAACTAAAAGCTGTTCAAATCTGACTAAAATCTGTCCAAATCCAACTAAAAGCTGTTCAAATCTGACTAAAACCTGTTCAAATCAAACTAAAACCTGTTCAAATCCAACTAAATCCTGTTCAAATCCAACTAAAAGTTATTCAAATCTGACTAAAACCTGTTCAAATCCAATTAAATCCTGTTCAAAGCCAACTAAATCCTGTTCAAAGCCAACTAAATCCTGTTCAAAGCCAACTAAAACCTGTTCAAATCTGAGTAAAACCTGTTTACAAATGAAGATAAAATCTCTCAAAATTTAATCTCCATCTTCAGCCCCTGAAAGGATTATTAATAATTATCACGGCTCCTCACCACTTGGAGTTTGACACCACTGCTGTAATAGTTAAACTAGATAAACTATATTCATTGTGGTGTAATTGGCTATTTTTTTTCTGTTGCATTTAGTTTTTCAGTGTAATCTCCTAAAGTTTATTGTAACAGGAATCATCTGAAAAAATGAGACCTTAAGACGTGATCTAGTCTTTATAATGAAGGATTTTAATAGATGAGAATGATCAGTCCACAGCAGGATTTTGTCCAATCACAGCTCACTTCAGGTAAAAAGGAGCGCTCCCATTGGTCGACACTGATGTCAACAACGAAGGAACAAGGAAATAAACCAAGGAAATGGGTTATTCTGTTGGAAATACGACTTATTTTACAGAGAAACAGCTAAAAAAAAAGATAAAAATGATTTAATGTAACGTATTAGTATTTTACGGTGAAAAATTGGTCCGGTTTTACTTTTTTTTAAATAAATGAAGCAGGAAAGGTTACTGCTGCTGTTGGACGAGAGTGGAGTCTGAAACCGGGACAAAAAAACCTAAATCAACCTGAAAACTGTAAACTCCAAACCTGTAAAGAGTGGAGGCGTTTCCAGGTGAATCTCTGTTCTTATGGTTCGGATCAAACAGACGCTCGATTTTCTTCTGAAACAATTTGCTGCAAAAAGAACAAAAAGCACAAGATTAAACATTTGATATTTGATTATTACAGTAAAGAGATGTATTATAATAAGCCTCTCTTTTGCATTTTATATAAAAAACAGAGTCTTGTGTGAGATTATATTGAGTTTGAATCCCTCCAGGTTCATCAGACGTGTCCTGACCTCTTGAACTTGTCCTTCTTGTCGCGGATGTCGTCGGCCTCGTTGTGGTTGAACTGCTCGGCGATGCGCGTGGCCAGGTTACTGTTGATGCAGTTCATGTTGCAGGGAGTGGACACGATGGCGCTCATGTGTTTGTGACAGTACTGGATACACTCCTCCACCTGGACACCACACAAACAACGCTTCAGTCAAAACTTCAATATCTGAACACACACGAGGTACTGAGGCTTTCTGGGACGGGGTTTTCCCAAAATATATGTCTTTCTTTTGACATTTATTAAATTAAGTGGAGTAAAGTTAAATGTTTTTTGGTCATTTCTTGGTCCCTAACATTTTTAAAACTCTTTAGATGGATTTAAACAGGTCTTAGTTGGATCTGAACAGGATTTAGGTGGATTTGAACAGATTTTAGTTGGATTTGAACAGGTTTAGTCAGATTTGAAGAGGTTTTAGTTAGTTTTGAACATGATTTAGATGGATTTGAATAGGATTTAGAAGGATTTGAACAGATTTTAGTTGGATTTGAACATGATTTAGATGGATCTGAACAGGTTTAGATGGATTTGAACAGGATTTAGATGGATTTGAACAGGATTTAGATGGATTTGAACAGGATTTAGATGGATTTGAACATGATTTAGATGGATTTGAACATGATTTAGATGGATTTGAACAGGTTTTAGTTAGTTTTGAACATGATTTAGTTGGTTTTGAACATGATTTAGTTGGTTTTGTACAGGATTTAGGTGGATTTCAACAGATGGTGTGCTCTGATTCACCTGCATCTATCTTTTTTTTCTTTCAGAGTTTCCAGTCTTCTTTAACAATTATTTTACCAGTTATTACTTTCCTGCTGCTTTTTATTCTTTTAACTATTTTAAAGTTTTTCCAGGACAGTTTTAAACCCTGCAGTGTTTTATTTGTTAAATTCGAAGGAAAACTAAAGCCCAAAAGAAGCAAATTATCACAGACTCCAGCGACACTTACTAAAGTATCCATCTTCAGGAACTCGGAGGAGATCAGGATCGAGATCACGTTGCTGGGCTCTGAAAACAACAAACATGTGACCAAAGATCAGCAAAACACCACATGAAGACAAGGATCCACCAAACATACACTTGATTAAATATAAACACTCAGCAGGGGTGTAACGACACAGAAATGAGCTCAATCTGGTTTACTCTGAAGTCACTGGGAGCTTTCATTCATAAAAAACACAGCTGTGACCTTTAGTAAACAATGAGAAATCTAATATTACAAAACTAATACACAAATATTGACAAAATTCTGACTACGTTATGTTAAAATAAGTGTTAATGCTAGTTTTCTCAAATATAATGCTGCTGATTTTGAAAGAGAATAAAGTTTATACTTAGTCCTTGCTCTCCCTGGTCTTCCTCTGTGTAAAAAATAACAACAGAAGTTAAATTATCACGACATAAAGATTAATTGAATGTATTATTATTATTATTATTATTATTATTATTATTAAGTAGGGCACTACAGGCTTTTGCTGTAAATGTCTGTAAAGTTTGCTGGAAAATGGAGAATAAATCCACACAAAATGCAATTTACAGCTTGATTCATTGATTCATTTATTGATAGATTCTGATTCTAAGAGTTTTTGATAAACAGAGGATAAATAACTAACAATGGAAAAGGATGTATACACCTTTTATTTACTGTTTAAATGTAAAAACAAGCATAAGAGCATCGTTTTAAAGTTCATTTTTAGATTTTTCCTCTCCATCTTTAAGTGTTAAACTATGTCCAGACGCCTTATTCTTTCATCTACAGTGACCTGGATGAATGAGAACCTCCAGAGTCAGGTTTGTCCCAGTCTTCTCAGTGAATAAAAGCCACTAACCACTCGTCTGTGCTCAAAACCAGCTCCTAAACCCATCGCTCCACATTTCTCCCCCTGCACCGTTACACCCCTCCTGTTTTCTCCGTTTCAACCAAACTCTCGTCCTGTTTTTTTACCGAGTCGCGGTTTATCTTTGGCCCCTTCTCCCGCAGAGTTCCTCCGGACGTAGTTCATGAGCCAGTCGAAGATCTGGACGTCGCAGTGAACGGAGATGTCCACTTCCTCCCAGCGCTGAGCGTCCACCGACAGATACTCGGCGAAGTAACGCATCTCTTTCACCAGAAGGTCTCTGGGGCACGTGAAGTCCTGCTTCAGGTTTTTGGTCTCGTCGCAAACGTGGATCACCATGTTAGGGCTGGGAAAAGAAAGAAAAAAACACATAACACACATATTAAAACATATACGTCCTGTTCCCATGCTTTATGTTGTCTTTAAAGCCTAATCTTTTATTTCAGATTCAAGTTAAATGTTATGGTTCTTGTTATACTTTGTTAATATTTACAGATGAAATATCAGAATAAAAGTAATAAATCAATAAAAATACTGACTCTCTTGGTTTCTGAGGTTTGCCGTCCTCTTCGATCGTGACCCGTTTCTCTTTTTTCTCTAAAGTGCCGACTCTCCCGGAGCCTGACGATTTGGATCCGGCTTTTGAGAAAAAGAGACAAAATCTGAGCCTCCACAAAGACTCCGCAGCTGCAGGTTCAATGGCAGTGACATCATTACGATCATTTTAGGAAAAACACTTAAAACTAATCAAGCCTAAATTGTGTTTTTCTGTCTTCCCAGAATTAAAGCTTTTAGGCAGACATTTTGAAGATTTATAAAAAAGAAAGACTGTACTCAATAAGCAAATGGCTGCAATTAGAAAGAACTACACAGCGGCAGTGACGGGTTGGATTTACTGAGACTATGTTTCACTTTTATTTTTTTCCAGGTTTGTTAAAGAATTAAAGTAAAAAATCACAAACAGAAGGATGAAAAAATAAAATGCCGTGATAAAAAACACAAAAAACACAGAAAGCAATAAAACCCAAAAGTCATTAGAAGTGTGAAAGTGTTTTCTTTTTTTATATATTTTGGATATTTTTCAGCCTTTATTGGAAAACAGAAAACAAAACAAAACAAAAGGAGAGAGTGAGGCAAAGACACAGATCAAACCAAGGTCTAGAATCAAAAACATGTGATACTTTATTATTGAGTAATAAAATATGACTTTTCATGTTTTTTTCATGTAAAATCTATTTTAAACCCTTTTTTTGTTCAAACCGATTCATTTTGCTAATTCAGATTTCACTTTGCTAATGTTAGTTTGTTCTTATCAAAGTCAGGATTGAAGGATAAAAGTCTTTTCAATACTTACTGTTACTCAAGTATAAATGTGTGTGACTACTTTTACTTTTTTTACTAAATTTTGTCTGCTCTATTTCTTGTATCATTTCATTTCTAAGTGGAGATCCTTTTATAGTAACTTCCTTTAAACCTGTGCAGTTTTTACAGTAACTGTTATGATGATACATTTTTGCTCATATGTGTTTTATTTTTCGTGACTGACCTGGGGTTTTGCTGGTGCTCTGGCTGCCTCCCGTCTCCTTCACGTCCCCCGTGTCCCGCTGCGTGGTCCCTGTGTCCGGAGAGGGGCTGCTTCCTTCAGTCAGTGCGTTACATTCATTATCCAAATGAGGGAACGTCCCAGAGGTCTTCAGCTCCTCGAATCGAAGAGAGCACTGTAAAAAACACAGAGTTAGATCGGCTGAAGACTCGGTGAAAACACTAATGAGACTTCTGTAAGCGTCACCTCCTTTGGTGTGAATCCTGGAACCAGTTTGGCCACGTTGTCCCAGTTTATCGGCTGCGGGACGCCCCACAGAGAACCCAAGACCATGTCTAGGACCAGGACGTTGTTGTCGTAGGGGAAGTTGTTGTTGTCTGCACTGAAGCGTCTCATTTCTGCAGAACACAACACTTCTGGAATAAAATCACTGCAGTCTTTCTGAGCACATTACAGCAAATATAAAAACTGTCTAAGATTTAGAAATGGATGTAACTCAGCTGTTTCATGGTTGCTCTTGTAGTTCCTAATATAACTAATGCATGTCAGAGTAAACTATTTCTTTTCTTGCACCTTTGTTCTTGATCACTGTGGAACATAAGCAGCTGTTATAGAGATATTATGATCCAGTTGAACATTTCCATGTGATTGAGCAATATCTCCTACTTTATCAGATTTACCTCTCTCACTACAACTACTACTGAAGTCTTGGGGCACTGATATTTGTTTTTTAGCTGTTTTTATGCCATAAATTATAGAATACTTTGTATGCAGAACATTTAGGAAATGTGAATGCCAACAGAAGAAAATTGGACAAACAGCTTCTTTAGGTGAAAGTAGAAAGTATTTATTATGACCTCCCATTACACTACAAAAGGGAAATCAGATAACAATGTGCATACCGTGGAGTGGTAGATATTTAAAGAATTGGGAGAGGTCAAAATCAGACTGGAAGAAAAACTTTGAACAGCCAGATCATTTTTAATGGTGGTTATAACCACACGTTTGTAGAGTTTTGAATACCATAAACTTCTGCAATAACACGAACAGTACCTAGTCATATTCTGTTTTAATGCTCTTGTAGACTTATAATTACATCTAATTGTATTCTTCCATTAAAATGCAAAAGTGGCAACTGAAACTGACTTTAGTATTTACTTTTGCATTTAAAAACATGCATTAAATCAGACTGTATTGGCATTAAATTGTGTGCAGTGTTTGTTGTCCCTCTTTTTAACCCCATAAGTCTAATTTTTGGTTTCCATAAACTGCTGTCCTACTCAATGCAGTTTCCTCTGTAATTTTATACTCATAAATGTTTAATGAAAAGGTCATTTATCACAGCTCACAACCAATACATTCTATTTTTAACCGGGTACAGAGCCCGTTAACCCCAGATTAGGTCTAATTATCCGTATCTTTATGTGTACCACTTATGCTCCGCTGCAGTGAACAAACTCCGGGCGTTGAGGCAAAGGCAGGCCGCGTCATGGAGCCCCCATCCCGGCCAGCCTCTGCGACATCAGCCGCTGTCACGTCGAAGTACACCTGCTGCTTCTCAAGGACAATTAAAACAGGAATAAACGTGTTTGTGATATTTGTTGACATACTTAGCTGCTGTTTGGAGACCTCTTGTTTACGGCTCAAGGGCAGTTTTCAGTCATTTTGAGCCGCTGCTGGTGATGGATGAGGCAGGTTTCTTCTCTGCAGCCGCGGCTAATGCTAATGCTAACGCTAGCTAAGTTTGCGGGACAAGCGCTGGTGGCTTTGAGTGCTTCCTGTAAAACACGGCTCTTCGGGTTTATATACGCCGTTTAAAAGATAAAAAAGAAGATAACACTATTGCGCCGAAATAAACTAAGGGAAAAAGATTTTTTGATGTTACTGTAGTTAGATTTGAACTGATTATTCGAATGAACCTTTTTAGAGTCAGGTTTATTTTACACATTATGGCACAATTCCCGACTCATTGAATGCAGCAGAAAAGTAAGCCACACTCATTCGTCTTTTTGTCTCTTGAAAATTAAATAAAACGGTTCAAGTCAACAATGGTAAATAAGAAAGTATATATGAGCAACATGATAAAAGTTTAATACCCGTAAATTTTCAAACTAATCAGTATTTTGCCTTATTTTGCTAATGCTAAAAGCTATCGCTGTCCGTTGCTTAGTAACAGTGGGGGTAACGGTCAAACTTCTGCTAAAAACACACAATATGGCATAAAAATCCTCAAAAACTCTAAATATCTACATGAATAAGACCATGTATGTAAAGCATAGATGGAGAAAATATATATCTTGAGTTAACACCATTAGAAATTAACGAATTAGTCTTCAGAAAATGTCAGAAGAAAATGTCAACAAAATAGACAGATTATTGTTTATCACTGTCATTCACATTTGTATTTCCATAAATAAATCTTAATCTAACCTGGTTGATCTTGAAAGGAGGTCACAAGTCCTTCATGCAGCTTCATGAAGATTAAAGAGGATAGTTTGTTTCCTGAAATATTTATTTTCAAAATATATTTAGTATTTACAAAATTACTTGATATACAGCTGTGGAGCACGCCACAAGGTGCAAAACTAGATATCTCTCGTCATGAACTTGTTACCTACGATTATCATTATTTAACATTTGCCAAAAACAGGTCAAGACAGATCTTTACAGTTTCTCATGGTACAGACTTAAGTTATGTTAAATCAAACTGAATTGTTGTACATCTTACAGACATAATCCAACAGTTTAGACCTTGTTTACAGTGAAGTTAACTCTAGACAAACAAGCATAGTTAGGAACTGCAGCAAAAGTCTCACACATTGGACTGAAAATCTCCAAAATCGAACCAACAGCTGACTTTAGTTGCATGATAGGGACAGATAGTTGCAAGACAGTCACTCGTGTCACAAGTCGGTCTTGTCAGGGATGTTAACCACTGCGCTCGAGGACAAACTGGAGTCTGGTGTTTCTCTGTAAACAGACTCAAGCAGTTCCTCTGACAGCGCTGGGACTGGGGCAGAGCCGAGCCCCGGGATGAGGCCCGGGGCAGAGCCGAGGCCTGGGGTGAGGCCCGGGGCAGAGCCAAGGCCTGGGATGAGGCCCGGGGCAGAGCCGAGGCCCGGTGTGAGGCCCGGTGTGAGGCCTGGGGCAGAGCCGAGTCCTGGGGTGAGGCCCGGGGCAGAGCCGAGACCCGGGATGAGACCCGGGGCAGAGCCGAGTCCTGGGATGAGACCCGGGGCAGAGCCGAGTCCTGGGGTGAGGCCCGGGGCAGAGCCGAGGCCCGGGATGAGGCCCGGGGCAGAGCCGAGTCCCGGGGTGAGGCCCGGGGCAGAGCCGAGACCTGGGGTGAGGCCCGGGGCAGAGCCGAGTCCTGGGGTGAGGCCCGGGGCAGAGCCAAGGCCTGGGATGAGGCCTGGGGCAGAGCCGAGGCCCGGGGTGAGGCCCGGGGCAGAGCCGAGAACTGTGGTGAGGCCTGGGGCTGGGTTCGCCTGAGGGAGGACAGTGGAGGACGTCTGCGGAGCCTGAGGGGGGCTCATTTGCTGGGCCTCCATCTCTGCGTGGCGCCGGCCCCTCCTTTTGCCCAGGATTTTGACGTAGTTGGCCGGGACGAGCCCAGTGGTCTGACCGTCTAAACTGGCCAGTAACCAGCCGCGCACTCTGGGCTGTTGCTCTGAAAAAACACAATTAGTAAATTAATAAAAATAAACAGGTAAATGTAAGACAGACAGTGGGCAGCTGGTTCAGATACATTGAACTGAGTTGTTTTAATAGAAACCCTGTTGTTCTGACCTTTAGGCGCCAGGTTGAGCATGTCTCCTGCTCTCACAGAGATCTCTTCTTCAGACGCAGCTGTAAAGTCGTACTCAGTTCTGGCCACAACATGGTCGTCCTCTCCACTCGCCCAGTTTGTGTCTGCACAGAGAGCAACACGTTCTCATTTTACAGCTGTACAGTTTTAATGGACACTAACACAACACCAGGAAAAGGTCCTAATGACTAAGTTTGTGAAGGTTTTCCAGCTGCTTGCCAAAAGACACATTGCTTTAAATTAAACGTATGGTACTGCTCCTTACCGCTGGCTTCAGAATCCGAGGCAGAGCTCAGCAGTTTCCAAATGAGGTAGGGTCCTCCAAAAACTACAGCGAAAAACAGGATAATGGGCCATGACTTGACAGACTTATCGTCTATTCCTCTGGACGCTGTTGTGGCCAAAGCATCACTAGCGCTCTCCGCCCACAGATCGTCCACTTCAGCGTCCGTCCTCCGTCCCAGCAGCCTCTGTAGGCGTCTGTAGAGGTACCGCAGCGTCCGGACGAGAGCGAACGCCGACAGGACGCGGGTGAGGTGAGCGCGTAACCGAGTGAAGTGGTTGGCCACGTCGAGAACGGCTCTAAAACTGTTATAAACGGCGGAGAAGGTGGCGTCCAGCATCATGCTAACGGAGGCGAAGGCGTGGACGATGCTCTCGATGGACTGGAACGCCCCTCGGCTGCTCTCCTCGGCCTGCTGCACGAAGCGACTCGGGGCGACGTCTTCGGAGTGGGGTAAGAGACGGCCCCCGTACCCGCCGACGCCGTACCCCGCGCCGTAGCTGTAGGGGCTGTAGCCGCCGTACAGAGAGCCACCGTACGGGCTGTAGGACGAGGAGAAGGACGAGTACGACGGACGGTACGACTGCTGCACGGGACGAGGAGGCACAGGAGGGGCCATACGGGTCAGCACCGGGGGCCCGATCGAGGAGGAGGGGGCCACGGACGGAGCGAAGTCTGTCGACCTGAAGAGACAGAGAGGGTTAATGATCAGTGTTGTCTTTCTGCAGCAGAGCAACAGTCCACAGAGGCTCATTTAGACTTAATCATTGACTCATCCTGAAGGGTCTCTGAAGTGTTTTACTAATTACAAAACAACTTCTTAATCCTGTGGTTTTCTGAAGCAGTGCTAATAAAATCTAAAGCATCAATGTGGATTTATCTAATACAGAAATCTTTGAGTTTGGGGCCAAATGTCATTGTAATTGCAGGTTTGCATGGAAGTCACATGACTCTTTAGGAGATTAGAGACAGGGTAGAGGAAAAACACAAGGAAGGATAAATAAAAAACACAAGCATAGGACTATTAATACGTTTTGAATAACTGTAGTTTTACAATGTCCTAATTATGACATTATTATGACCTGATTATGAAATGAGCTGAAATGACAGGGTTCCCAATTTAACAAAACTTTTCAACAGTTTGCCATATCTCAAATGTAACTGTTAATGTTGATAATATAAGACTTAAAGGAAACACCTGTTCAAAGTGTCGCTTAATCTATATTTAGTCCAATCAGCAAAAAAAAAGCAGAGCATAAGTCACAAGTGTTGTCCTCTTCTTGCTCGATTTTTGGTTAATAATAACTTTAAAAGAGATCAGGCGCATGCAAATTATAATAACTGAGTGTTTAATTTACTCCAAGTGTAATCTTTATTGTGTATTTATTAAAATACGTATAAATATACCACTTTTTTTGGAGTAATGAACACTGTGTACGACCATATGTCAGGCCCAAATGAGCTAAAGTTTACTGTAATCAATTTATGTCAATTTAAATAATCTCTAAATATGCTGTAGAGGTGAAAATCTTTGATTAGTGTCACTTAATTCACGTAAATCCTAAATGTCAAACCCTACGTTGTTCCCATGTCCAGCTTGTGCAATAACGTCAACATTAGCATTAGCTTAGCATTAGCACTAGCATTAGCAACAGGAGCAACGGCCAGAAATAAGCAAGTTTTATCGGCGTCAAAAGAAGTGGTTACCTGTAATTTACGGGCACACTCATCGCCCCGGGGATCCGTCTTTCCCACGGCTTTTGAGGAGCCCGTGAATCCATAAGAAACACTAAAATATGTCCACAAAAAAGAGTGAAATGCTGCGGACTGTGCTCCGAGCTGAACCCTGCCCTCGCGTCTCCCCCACGGCCTTCGCGGAAGTTTCAGTTACTGGACAAATATTTGGATAAAGTGAAGAAAGAAGCACTGTTCGCGAAGAGTAAACAAATAGAAATACCAATCAAAATACTACGCGTTGCGATAATCGAACAAAAATAAATAACAAAATTTATAATTGTCGAAAACTTGATATTAACAGTTACATACAGTTAAATAGCACCATTAGCACAAATTTAGTGTAGCTTGGCTAATTGGTAAAGCTACAAGTCTAAATTTGAAATATGTGGTATAAATATTTTTAAGTATGACGAATAAAAAATGCTGTGGATAAAATTGTATAGATATGTTGTCTAAATAACGATTATATCTTCGTGCTCTTGAAGTAGCATATTTGCATAAACTGCAGTGTTAGTTCGTGTCCAGCAGAGGGCGGTGTGACTCTGAAAACAGACCCAAATATTACACAAACAAGGGGATTCCCCATTTTTAGGACGTTATTAAAGGAATTACAGCTATTTTAACATTTATCAAGATACTTTAAAATGATCCATAAATGTTGATAGTGCTAGTTTTTAAAGCAAAGTTGATTCAACAACAGGAGTATATTAACTAAATGCACTTCTTTAATTTTCAGTGTTCAGTGACTCATGCTCCATTGTGTAATAAACCTTCCTGTAATACACTTTGTACATTTTGTAACAAACAAATAAATATAACTTTGGTAATAAGTCCGGGTTAAAAATGTGACCGTGGCTTTTATTGTGAAAGAACTGTTCATTATATTGTGTTTTATTTCAGCCGTCTGTTTTTATTGATAGCTTTTTATTGTTGCTTGTAGATTTAGTTTGACTTGTTGATGTTTATTTGGTTTTCCTGAATAATCTAATCATGTCGACACCTGCAGATTAATATTTATAACACATTTTACACTGTTTAATTCGCTTTTATTTAGTCTTTCTCGCTGGACGTCTGTGTTTCATCATCCACTCAGAGCTTTCGGTCTGAGGCAGTTGACACCAGGGGTAGTTCTGAGGCGGGACGGGGGCGAGGGGTGACGTCCTGTGTGAGCTGTGGTTAACAGAGGGAGTCCTGTGATGTCAGGAGTGGGAGGCTGTGACAGAGAAGACCTCGAGCTGAGTTTGAGAGTTAAACTACAGCTGATGAAAAGGGTTCGAGGCGGATTTGACTCTGACCTTTTCATTTTACTTTTAAATAAAGGTTGAAGACTGTGGGACGTAGATCTGGTTTATTAGACAAATATGCAAAACATTGAGTGGGTTAGACTTCGTTTAGTCCTGGTTTTTAGACCTGGTTTAGTCCTGGATTTTAGACCTTTCTTAGTCCTAGTGTAGTTCTGAATTAGACCTGGTTTAGTCCTGGTTTAGTCCTGCTTTAGACAGACTTGGTCCTGATTTACTATTGGTTTAGTCCCGATTTAGTCCTGGTTTAAACCTGACTTAGTCCTAGTTTTAGTCCTGGTTTAGTCCTGATTTACACCTGTCTTAGTCTTGATTTAGTCTTGGTTTAGTCCCAATTTAGTCCTGGTTTAAACCTGACTTAGTCCTAGGTCCTGGTTTATAGACCCGTTTTCGTCCTAATTTAGACCTGGCTTAGTCTTAATTTAATTAAGTCCTGGTTTAGTTCTGATTTAGTCCTGGCTTAGTCCAAGTTTAACCCTGATGCAGTCTTTCTTTAGTCCTGTTTTAGTCCTGGCTTAGTCCTAGTCCTGTTTTAGTCCTGGTTTAGACGTAGCTTAGTCCAAGTTTAACCCTGATGCAGTCTTTCTTTAGTCCTAGTTTAGTCCTGGTTTAGACCTGATTCTGTCCTAGTTTAGTCCTAGTTTAGACCTGATTCTGTCCTGGTTTAGTCCTGTTTTAGTCCTGGTTTAGTCCTAGTCTAGTCCTGTTTTAGTCCTGTTTTAGTCCTGGTTTAGACCTGGCTTAGTCCTGTTTTAGTCCTGGTTTAGACCTGGCTTAGTCCTGTTTTAGTCCTGGTTTAGACCTGGCTTAGTCCTGTTTTAGTCCTGTTTTAGTCCTGGTTTAGACCTGGCTTAGTCCTGGTTTAGACCTCGTTCCTTTACCTCACATTCCTGATAAGACTTTCTCTTTCTAAACCCGTTCTGAGCAGCATTCCTCTGAATTTCCTCTCTTCCTTTCTTCTGCGGAGCGTGTTTTTGCTGGAGTCGCCTGAAAGTTAAACTGGAACTTTTTCTGAACGTTTAAACAAAAGAACGACACGAAAAATATGTGACACAGAGATAAAAGGTGAAAGGGAAGTGCCCAGAGGAAATATCTGTGGAACGTACAGACTTTATTTGAGGTTTATTTGGTTTTCATCACAGTTTGGGTGTGTTTTTAATGCTGTCGATGAAAAAGAGAAGTGATGCTGTGATAAAAATAAGAGGGTTATGTCGTAATCATTATTTTATGTGTAGAAAGTGGGACAGTAGAGGGGTTAGTTCTTTGATTACAAATCACTTGAGGAACAGGTTTTAGTTGGACAACGGTTTTAGTAGAACAGTTTTTAGTGTTTGAACAGGTTTTAGTTGGATTTGAACAGTTTTTAGTTGGATTTGAACAGCTTTTAGTTAGATTTGAACAGGGTTTAGTTGGATTTGAATGGGTTTTAGTTGGATTTGAATGGGTTTTAGTTGGATTTGAACAGGTTGTAGTTGGATTTGAACAGGTTTTAGTTGGATTTGAACAGGTTTTAGTTGGATTTGAACAGCTTTTAGTTGGATTTGAACAGGTTTTAGTTGGATTTGAACAGGTTGTAGTTGGATTTGAACAGCTTTTAGTTGGATTTGAACAGGTTGTAGTTGGATTTGAACAGGTTTTAGATGGATTTGAACAGGTTGTAGTTGGATTTGAACAGGTTTTTGTTGGATTTGAACATGATTTTGATGGATTTCAACAGGTTTTAGTTGGATTTCAACAGATTGTAGTAGGTAGTGTTAGGTTAATCTTTGTAGCAAAAAATCAAAACCATCTAAAACCTGTTCAAATCCATCTAAAACCTGTTTGAGTTCAACCTAGTGCCAAAAATACAAAATGTACTAAATGAATTGAAGGGCCACATAAAACATTGCAAATGGCCGCATTTGGCCCCTGGGCCTTGACTTTGACATGAGTGGAGTAGCTGAACAACACTCTAATGCCTCTAATGGTTTATCTAAAAGGTCAGACTCAGTTCAGACTGTCATAAATAAGTCAAAAGCTGTGCTCTCTGGGCTGTTCCACCGTCAATATTACATTTCCATTCATAAAAGTTGGCAGCGCCACTAAAATAAATAAATAAACATTGGGATGCTGCTACAAAGTGGTGTAATTATTATTTTGTGACTAAAGAGTGGTTAAGGATTGTTTTACACAAAGCTCCTTTATCCCAACATAAACATAAATACATCAAATTTTGGCATTTTGTCTCAAGTGACGCCTAACTATTTACTATTAACTATTAAAGCTGCGATATTGGTACAAAATGGATAAATTGTGCTTGAAATAATTGATAAACAGCTGTAGATTAACCTGAGTGACAGTGTTTACAGAGGCCTGTGTCGTCACAAACGAGGCTGAGTGAAATATCAAAGAGAAGAGAGGCTTTAGAAAGAGCTGGGCGTGAAGTGGGAGGAGCCAGAGCAGAAAGAGGCGGGGCTTTACTGGAAACAGGAGTCTGAAACCGGTCCAGCCCGTCTTTTCCAGGACACGCTGAGGAAATATTGACACGGCTCTTCATACAAACGACACACGTGCAGTTTGTTCAGAGTTCAGTGTGAGTCTGAGAGGATTACGTCAGCGCCGGAGCCGTTCGAGGACTATCAGTTCTCAGGACGTTTAGTAATATGTTTTAAAAAGATGACGCAACATATTGATTTATTACAGAAGCAACAATAACAGTGGATTTGTCTTGTTTTTATTTCATGAGTCAAACATTTTCAAGTCAAAAAATAGTGTCCAATTGTTGGGGATAATGGATCATTATAACACGTTAAAGGAAATGTATTAGTTTTATTTTGAAAAGCTGACACATGAGAAATGATGAAAGATAATCTGAATATAAAGAAAGAAATTCAATTCAACATTTTTTAAATAATCAAGAAGTTAGGCTGGTTTTTAAATCTGCATAACTCGATAAAACAAGTTGAAACCTAAATGTACCAAGGGTTATATGTCACTAAAAATAATTAGTCAAAGGCAAAAATCAGTTTAAATTAAGTTTTGATAAAGATTAGTTCAGTGTTTAAAGGTTATGAGACCCGTGTTTCAACACTGACTGCTCTTTTTAGTGTGATTTTGGTTTGCTTTTCATAATTTTGTTCCTTTTGTTCCTTACGGTGGTGTTTTGTTGTTTTGTCGCTCACAAGTGCCATTAATGTATAAAAGTGTAGTAATTACAACAGACGAAGAAAATAAATGTGAAAAAGTCTCTTTATTAACAACTTGTCCAGTAAAAAATCCAAAAATAGCAAATGTTACAAAGTCAAAACGTGACAAAAGCTTGTGTAAGGCATAATAAAGCTCAAGACTGAAGAGTCCAGCAGGTAAATGTACTGTCACCTGCACAAAACTCACAAATCTCACATAAATGTCTTTAAAAAAAGCCTCAGATCAAAAAAACAAAAAGGGCAGCACTTTGTTACAGTCGATAAACAGCAGGTAATAACAAGACGAATGTTATTACCCATCTTCTTATAAACTGTTGTAATAAGAGCTACCAGTTTACTCCAAATGTTAAATGTACATATGATTAAAAGGCTCTGAGAACTGGATAAGTCATGATTGCTGTTATGACATAGTCATTACAAAGGAGACACTACAGTCGTGCCTCCTTCCACTTTCTCAATGGAGATTTCAGTACCTCGCCGCTTCTCGAGCCGTTCCTCGTCGTCTCGGCTCAACTCTGGCTTAAAGAGTGCACTCACATAAAAATACTCTAAATAAAGCAGTTAAAATAGGGATAAATCTTTAACAAAGCAAAGTAAAATCAATGAAGCTGCACTTAAGAAACCCATTATATTCATCTGTCCCAGTTTGTACAAAACATCGTTCAGTTCGTCCACAGTGAGTCAAACCAAACCTGAGAAACAACAGTAGTACATTCACTTCATCAGAAACCAACTCAGACGCCACTAAAACAAAGGACAAAGGAAGAATATACTCTTTTTCTGCAAATATAACTCAAGACTTGCTCTGAGCCGGAGCTAGAGTCGGTCTGAGGATGGTTCAAGGCTGTGCTGAGGCTAAAAGCACGAAGGACATAATAATGTAAATATGGAGGCACTACTACTGCAGTACCGTGAGTGTCCACTGGGGGTTTGAGAAGGGGGCAGTACCGTGTCTCGTTTCTTTAAATAAACCTCGGAGCATCACTGAGTAAAGCTGCAGTAGGTTCAATATAAAAACTATAGCTTTATATAAAATGCATTTCATATTTTTTTGCTCAGATTTTAATTAGTTCTGGTTAATTTCTGTTTATTTTCTCAATTTTCTCAAAAACCCAGTAAGTCTTTAGGCGTTTTCTAAAAACAACCCAAAGCAGGATATGTTTAAATATTAGAAGCTTTGTCATATGATTGATTTTGCTTTAACTCAGTGATTAGTTGATTAAATTTAATTCTCCTTGCATCTGTGCTTAAAGTCAGTATTTAATTTGAATGTGAGTATGTTTTTATCTATTTATTTTTTCTACTCACAACAGAAGGATGATACATAATTTATAAACATACACAGAATTTGGGCCTAGTTTTCAAGTTCTTTTTAAAGTCCAGCCACTTTTAGAGCCTCTTGACACTTCATTAAAGCATCATTTGCAGTTTGTTCTACATTTGTCGTCTCTGAGGGAAGCAGAGCCTCAAACTTCAGTGAGTAAACCCCTCGTACGTCAATATCAGAAGGCTTCAAATGAGTAAAAGTGACTCTGAAACCTCTGATATCGGGAGCTAGTATCAGTATCGGGACACTTCTCGATTACAGACTCTGGTTTTAGCCGTCGTTGTGTCGACTGGCTTTGAACCACTCGGTCAAGTTGGCGAAGTGTGCGTCGGGCGCTGTGCCGCTGCTGCTGCCGGAGTACGGGTTGTGGAGGTGTTTCAGAGGCTGGCTGCCGCTGCTTTCCAGTCTCATTTGCTCCATGGCGCCGTTGCTGACGGGACGGGGCATGAGGTTGGTGTAGGTGCTGCTCTGGTTTTCTCTCGGCGAGTGCATCATGGCGGCGTCTTGTCCCAGCGACATCTGAGGCTCCTGTTTCATCTGAAATCCCGTCTGAGACCCTCCCACGATGCCTTTAAATATGTCGGCCCCTTCCATCCCGTCTAAGAAGTTGAAAGTAGAGGCTAAACCCTGCGTCCCGCCCCCTCCTCCTCCGCCCGGGACGCCCCCGTTAAAGCCGCCCTGAATCGGGTTGTGGCTGCTGTAACTGGGCCATAACGTTTGGAGCCCCTGGTTTTGGTTTGGAGACTGGTTTTGGCCTCGGTTTTCGTTCATGAGCACGTCTCGTTGGTGCGGGAGGTGGTACAGCGGCTGGGACTCGGCCTGGTTCGGGATCTGGGACTGGGACATCGGCTCCAGACACTGCAGGTCCCTCATGGAGAGCTGGGGCAGGGCGCTACCGTCGCAGCCGTCCGCTCGGTGGGACATGTCCGGGCCGCGGTTCACCTGCTGCTGCCGAAGGGGGCGCTGCAGATTCAGAGGCACCTGGTTCACGGTGACGGTGTCCATGGACAGGGTCGGGTTGGGACTGGCCCATGAGGAGCCGGAGAGGGTTTGGAGAGCAGGAGGCGTGTAGTTTTGGTTAAACACAGTCTGAGTCTGAGGCTGCTGCCCTGAAGACGCCATCTGTTGCCTCAGATACATGTTTCCCAGATCTGAAAACAAACGGGATTTTAGAAAAGGTTTTAAGAAGGTCCTGAAGTGGGATTGAAATAAGGCGTGTGGTTCTGCCTGAGGTCTCTCTGGGTTTTTGAGTGTTTCTTGACCCTGATGGAGGCTCTAAGGACAGGGTTGTCGTCTAGTACCATCTCTTTAGTAAATATATATGAGTACTGATTTCAGAGCCATTTTCACCTAATTTTTCAGATGGTTTATGAGTGACTTATTTTGAAGAAGGGCCTCTGTCGTTTGTATTTTGCTCTACTTTTATCATCTTTGTTCACAGTGAAATATTTCCAAATGTAAAGCTATAAAAAGAGTTCAGTTCAAGTCCAGTCTGGGCCCAAGTCCAACTCTTATTAGTGACCTTTTAAAAGTTTTCATCTAATCTTATATTAACCTGACACCAGTTTAACTCAGTAACACAGTGGTTCACTTGCCTTTCCTCAGTTGACTCTTCTGAGGCACGGCCATCGGTCTGTTCACGCTCAGGCCGCTGAAGGGATTCGCTGAAGAAGATGATCAGAAGGAAAATCAGAAACGTTTCCAGCATGTGTTTAATAATGAAACAATGACTGGGCTGATGTCTGACCTGATGCTGAAAGAGCTGAAAACTTCATCAGATGCTCTCGTCTGCGTTTCTTCTCGTTGTAGCCGTACGGATCTGAGACAAACAAAACTTATTTTTAATTGTTTTCAATAAATAAAAAGAAGACATTTAACACGCCTTGTCTTTAAAAAGTGAAGACTGTGAAGAGCTGAAACCAGTTGTTTTTCTGATGTGATGCTTTGTAAATATGTGAAGAGAAGCAGTTTTCTGAATACTTTTTTATGTCTAACCTTTCTATTCAGACAATTAAAACGTCATAAATATATTTCAGATGCAGAATATAAAGACAGGACAGGTTCAAATGCTGTAAATGTAAAGGTGCTCCATGTGGTTTATATTCACACTTCACACACATCAACTTTTTTTTCACTACTGAATTTAGAAATCTTTTCTCTAAGCGGAAACCCAGCAGTGTTGCTCCAATAATGTCACTGCTGGTCAAACAGTGACGTGCTTCTCTGAAATAATTACAGGTAACGCTGAGACAGAGGAGAATATTGAGTAGTACTAGTTGTAGTAGTAATCACCTTTTTTTAAACACATTTTCTTACATTTTACAATCTATCTATTGCTATTTAATCTTTTGAAAGGAGTTTTTAAAAATGTAAATATTTCCTTTATTTGTATGCTCCACAACAACAACAACAACAACAACAACAACAACAACAACAACAACAACAACAAAGCAGTGAACATTACCCTCACATTAACAATAAAGCTCTTTAGTTTGGATGACCTTTAGTTTGGCCCCTCTCTGTTGCCATAGACCAGCTCTAGCACCATTTACACACCACTCAAGTCTTATTAAATGAAGATGAAGTGTTAAATCAAAGCACATGGCTCATTTATAAATCACGATCAAGTTCCTGTTTATATCAGTTCATTAAACCAAGGCCTTACAGAAGCCCCTCGTTTGAGCTGCTCTAGGCACTAAATCCTATAAATGTCACTTTCTTTGCTTTAACCCTTCATCCTTTGAGCAAAAATAATGTTAAACAGACAACACCGTCTTTTCCAACAGAATAAAGCCTGACCTTTGTCGTCGGGCAGGTATCTGAAGTCCATGGGCTCGCTGACCTCCTGATCGGACGGCCTCCGCAGCTGCATCTGCACCGTGACCGACTCGGTGATGGAGGTGTTGTAGTAGGCCGGGGTCTTGAACACGATGGCCACCTGTCGATGGACGTCGGCCTGAGAGAAGGAGCCCTTAGCCTCCCATCCGTCGGGAGAGAAGAAACGCACCTCGATGTCGTCTAAAGGAGAGAGGGGTGAGGTGTGGGCGGTGAACAGCACAAAGAAATGTGTTTAATGTGGCAACAAAGACAGAAAAATACACTCAAATATTATTCAAACTTAAGTAACCTAGAAATTGTTATGTTTTCTTCTATTTTCTCATGATTTTTTCAGGACTGCAAAACTATATTCAAGTATTTAAATGTTTTTCAAAGACACAAAAGCTGCATGAGTTTATAAAGAGAAGAAATGAATGTGAGCGAACAGTACTTTTATCGTAAAACAGACTAGGTTTAGGGGTTCTCGTACCTTTCTGGACTTTGTCACAGAGTAAGAAGATCTCGTCTTCTCCTTTGACGCTGCCACTGTTCCTGTTGACTCTGCAGATCCTCAGTTCAGCTGTGTTTGGGGCTCCTGAAGAAACATAATCAAATATATTATTAATGGTTTGTCTGTTGGGACCCAGGTTTGACTCTTGGCCCTGGTTCCACTTATTCTTCCTTCTCAGACTCTTAAGTGAAGCTATGTCTTATGAGATTTTAGTTCCCCTCGTGTCATCGAACCTAAGACTTTGATATAAGACAACATTTATACCAAGAAACTGCAATTACTGCTTAAAGTAGACGTCACTAAGCAGCATCTTGTTTAAGTGAGCAATAAATAAATGAGTTTCCAGAAGAACGGTGGTCAGTTTGGTTCATTATACTTCAGTCAATGCTTTGTATCAGTACAATAATATATATGTTAAACTTAAATATGACCTGGGTGGGGAGAGCCCCTGACAGTGATGTTATTACACTTGTATAATCCACAAATTTGCATATACCACTTCTCTAACTTTACATTTTGGAATTAAAAATGATATTTACATTTTATTTTGACTCATTTAAACAACAACATGGCACAAAGGCCATCAAAAAATATGTGGCTGCTTCCTAATGACTTTTATTCATGTTTTTGTTCAGAGTTTGACAGAAGAGTTGTGGGCTCTGTGTCCCTCCTCTGCTTCTGACAGACCCTGTTTACGTCAGTCCTCCTGCAGAGCTTTTCCTCTCTGCTCATTAAAAATACACCTATTATACATCGATACCTGAAAAAAACACTACAAAGCACTGAAATAACAGGATTTGTCTCCACGGCAGACACATACAGTAGTTTTTATGGTGGTTCACATTGGGACACATTATTTTACAGTTGAGGCTGCACTGTGTTGAAACATAGGTCACATGATCAGAGTCAAAGAGGAAGTGCTCTATGGCAACACTTTTGTTTTAGGGTCAGAGCTCGTCAACAGCTTCCTCTTGAAGAGATTTCTGAGTTTGACGGTGCGTTCACAGACTGCTGTTCGCTGCGGGGCCACTGTGTGCTCTTTTTGCAACGAGGTACCAACCGTATGAGCAAACCTTTATGTAACTTCCACTTCTGACTTCTATCTCCGAAACAACACTGTTTTAAATGCTTCAACACAACACAAAGATACAATTAGACTAAATATAACTTGTTTTCTGTTTTATATCAAGTTATAATGTCACTAAATGATATATCTTTGCACTTATTTACTCTTTTGATGTTTCCCACACCCGTTTTTAACATCCTTTGAATTTCCACTCATTTGTAATTTATCTCTGACGCTCAAAATCCAATAAAACACAAACACGCCTCTTTTAATTAGTGTCCGCGTTCTGGTAAATGTAATTAAAGAGTTATTACATTCCTTGCTGTTTAAGTTTGACGTGTGTGTGATGCGTTCAGAGGCCCGGTCACTCACGGTTGTCGTAGATGGGGTTGGTGACGATGGGGTTGAGAGCTCGGGTGAACTGTCCGTTTTCGTCCTGCAGGAAAACCTGGATACACAAACGCACCACGTTCAGGTCGTACTCCTCCGTCTGCAGCAGCTGCTCTCGAGGAACTGAGGGTAAATAAACACAAAAACACATTAATCACACGCTACGTACTCGTTTATTTGTCAAACGTCACATAACGGAACAATACATTTGGAAACGAGCGGCAAACATAACAATAAAACCACATCCTCTGAGTCACATTAAATCACTTCAACAATCACTAAGTCAGTATTATTTCATTGTCCTGATATCAACACACTTATTTAAGTGTGTTGCCTCCACATTTGTGAAGCCCGTGATGTGCATTTAAATTAGAAAAACATGATTACATTGTTGAATATTGAGACCTTCTGAACTACATTTTTTTTAAAGTTTGGGTGAAGTTTGGGAGAAAACGTAAATGTTGCTCAGTGTTCTCTGGATTTGAATTGGCTTTTTGTGTATTTTGATTGGATGAATAGACCAGTAACACCAGAGACACCAGTGAAAAAGTGAGACTGGGGACTTTCTTTATCTATGTAGAAGGACTCTTTGTCTTTAAATCATATAACAACTGACAATAAATTATAAATTAAAAGCACCAACACAAATGTGTCTCTCTTAAATCAATCAGATGCTAATGAAACTAACATGTGGCTAATTGTTGAGGCTGTTGGAAATATATAGAATATAGGTTCGCTCGCTGCATTGAAACTAGCTGTACACGTCGATTTGAAATAACTGAAATAACTAATTAAATCTAAGTAGCTGTGCTGTTTAGTGGAAAAGTGGAAGTACATTTACATATATGGATGCTGCAAAAAACTGAAAAAACTGCTGCTGGAAATGAATAAATATCATTGCAAACGGGGCACAGTGGCTCAGGACGTAGAGCTGGGGGTTCGACTCCTGAGTGAAGCACTTCGAATCCCTTGAAAAGCGCTGTCTAGAATCAAATCCATTATTATCATTATTAAAATGATAAATGTTGCATGCACTTACAAAGTTTATATAGTTTTTCATTTTGTCAGATCCCATGCAAATCCCATATTTCTGAGAAGCAGCTTCATAAATGGTATGAACCTGCTTCTGTAGAATGTGTAGTGTGGCCAGTATTTTTATGTATATTTTAGTGTAATATTAAACACTCTCTGACCAGAAGTCGCTGCTCTCTAAAGTATCAGATCTGTAGGCCGTCTCTTAAACCTCAACAGTGGATGAACTCGAACGCGTCACGGCCTCGGCCTACATTCACATTTGCACAGGTTTACAGCGTCACAGAGTCTGCCCCCGAACGCACCACGTGAGTCTACTTCAGAGTCTGGCTGTAACTGAGAGACGCCCACGAGCTGCAGCCTTTCACATCTGCCTCCTCTTCCTCCAGCTCGCAGCTTTTAGACACGTTTCGCGCTCACTTCTTTCGGGCCATTATCCCCGCCTCCGCGTTTGTCGCCACGGTGACGGCGGCTGTGACATCACCTCGCTGTGGAAACACGAGCGAGTGTGACGTGTGCTCCGAGTATTCGAGCTCCTGACGTCTGTGAAAGTAGTGGGACTTAAGACAATTTAAATTAAACTAAATTAAAATGAGTTCTGGAAAGGTCCTGGTTTGGTTTAGTTTAGACTTAGATTTAGTGACAGTTTAGTGCAGAGTTTTGTCACCGTTTAGTCTTACTTTGGTCAAGAGTTTACCCGGACTTTAGTCATGGTTTAAACATGTTAGTGTTTAGTTAAGTCCTGGTTTATTTCTAGTTTGGTCAAGACTTTAGTCCAGCTTTAGACCAGGTTTAATCCAAGTTTAGTTTTGTGTTTAATTCTGGTTTAGCTCTAGGTTTAATATTGATTTAGTCCTGTTTCAGATCCACCAAAGTCCTGGGTTTAGCTCTAGTCCTAGTTTAGATGCAGTTTAGCCTTGACTATAGTCTTGGTTGAGTCCTGTTTTAGTACAAGTTAGTCCAGCTATGGTCATGATTTGTGTAGAATTAGTTGTTTTATATTTAAATTAGGTCCAGCTGTTAGTCCTGGTTAAGAACTTGTTTAGTCCTGGTTTAGTCCTATCCAGTACCAGTTTAATTCAACAATAGTCTTGGTCTGATCCAAGGCTAGTTTAGAGTTAAGTGTGACCGTTCTTTAGCGCTAGTTTAGTCCTGAATTAGACTTAGTTTACTCCTAGGTTTAGACCTGGTTTAGACCAAGATTTGTCCTGAAGTTTCCAGTTAAGAATCAAGTTTTGGTTTAGTCTCAATTTAGTCTTAATGTTCCTTGTATGATGGTTTAGTCTTAGCTTTAGCCCAGCTTTAGTCCTGGTTTGATCCTGGGTTATGTCTTGTTTTACTGCTGGTTTATTTACAGATTAGTCTTGCTTTACACTAAACTATGGTCAGTTTTAGATCCGTTTTCGTCCTGAATTACTCCTGGTTTAATCCTAATAGTCCTGTATATTGCCTGGGGTTACTCCCGGTTTTCTTCTTTCTTGATCTCTAGCTTCAGTCCATCTTTGGTCTTAGTTTAGTCCTGGTTTAAGTGCTCCCAGGTGAATATTGCAGATGTAATTCCCTTCTTGTCATTCATTTTTCTCCAGAGCTGTTTCATAACATAACGCTGATACTGTTCTATTTGTGTGTGTTATCTGTTTAATTAATAAAAGCCCTGAGAGAAAAACTATGTGAAGAATGTAACAACAAACAGGTATTGTGCACCTGAGCCGTAGGGAAACCCCTCCATCTGAATCAATGTGTCACTGGACTGGTTCAGAGCCAGGTTTTTGGTCGGTCTCTGTCTTTGCTTGCACCAGTCTCTGCTCATCCAAGTGAAAGGTCAACAGGGCAGAGTTGCACTTTAAATGAATTTGGGATGTTCTACAGGTGTCCTCTTGTCTTTTGGGCCCAAAATACAGCGGGTTCAATGCATAACACACTAGTCATTAACTAAATTAATACAATCATGCACTGCACTGATGGAAAAATGAGCTAATAACGATAATAAGATTTTATATGTGAAAAGAACAGCAAATAAGACAAAGAAAATACAGACATATTTTAAAAAGACAAATCGAGCCATTTTCGGAAAACTAACAAGGCACTTTTATTTCACAACAAAGGATCAGTTTAAAGCTTTTCTTGGTTCATCCCAGGTTAGTCTTTAGTCCTGGTTTAGTGCCAGTTTACTTCTGGGTTCTGTCTCATAATTTTAGTCCAACCTTAGTCTTGATTTAGTCTTTGTTCTGGTCTTAGTTCTATATTAGTTCTAGTTTAGTCCTGCTTTGACTCCTTGTTTTGTCATTTTGTGTCATTTAGTGTTTTGTTGGTTTAGTCCTAGTTTTTCAGTTTATTCATATTTTATTGAAGCAGATCTCTGTAGAAACTGAGACTGAATGACTAAACTGCTCCGTTTGTCTTAATGAGTTCACTTTATTCTTTATGTCTTTCATATCTCAGACTTGTCCATGTTACTTGATGATAACTGATACTTTACTCGCTGATAACTCGCTTCATGGTCCCACTGCTCCAGGCCATGATCTAAACCTGGTTTTGTCCAAAATCGATCATGGGTTCAGTGCTGCTTCGGCCCTAGTTTAATTATAGTTTAGTGCTGCTTTAATCTGAAGTTATGTTGTGTTTGTTGAGGTCTGCTGTAGGTGGTTTCGTACACACACGGTGGAGAAACTGAAGGAGGGAGTCACAATTTCATATGGAACATGCAGAGTCGGTCTAAAGAGTGTTTCTCTGAGAGGAGCTCTGTGGGCCGCTGTACGAGGCTGGTGCTGGACAGGTGCGAGGGAAGTGGGCTGTTGGTACGAGCTCAGGTCACACGAACTGAACTAAATTTGTGGTGGAAAAGACGGTGCAGCTGCTCATTTTTGGTCCTTAGCTATGGTGCGTTCAGGGGCAGTGGAGATGGAGGGGGCTGTGGGGAGAGTGGTTAGTGCAACGTGGGAGAAAAATGTGAGAATGAAGAGGAGGCAGGTGCCAGGTCTTGCCACAAACACCGTCTCCAGAAAGTGACTCATGATTTCACTCAAAGATGGGTTCACACTTCACAACAGGGCAACGTTCCCACTGAAGGGAAGATCAGATTTTTTGACTTTTAAGTGTTGCACATCAATCAGCAATCAACAACAAACCCAATATTGGTTTTAAGTTGTCTACTGAGCACTAACAAAGAAGTCAGTGACTGTGCTGTGCCCAGCAGGTTTATTTAATATAGGACAGAGCACATTAATGTAAATATGTCAGATTTAGCCACTTTTATCAGTGGTCCCATGAGAGGTGGATGTTAAAAGAAACACATACAGTACAACATAATACACAGGCATAAAAACAACAAACACACAAGAGGACATATTCAGGATCAGTAAAAGCATTAGTCCAGGTTATGAGAACATTTCTGATGATTTAACGTCCTTCACTTCTATTGGGACTTTATTCCAGGAGCGTGAAGCCTGAACTGAAAAAGCCGACTGTCCAAAAGAACTTTCCTGAAACTTTTGACTAGCAGCTCCTGTTGATGTATTTATTTAATTGACTGAACTTTTCATGGAGGTGGAGCCAGACCATGGTGGATTTTGTTCACAAGCACGATGTCTGAATAAATAATCCTATTTTTTACAATGGTGATATGACTTCAGCTTTTATTTAGGGTTCCCCGGGTCTGCAGTTGAGTTTTCTTTGGGCTGTTATGTAGCTGCTCGTCTGGGTCCAGCTCTTTGTAGATGTTGGTAATCAGTGCATTTATTGATACTCAAAGCAGAAATGTAGAGAATGGCGTCTCAAACTAATAACTCCAATAAAATCAGCGTCTGACAACAAACTCAACCTGAGATAACACACATACGGCTAATGTAAAGACAAATGCAGCTCACTCACAGGTGCAAGGTGTTCCCTCAGCTACAGCTGTCTGCAAAATCTCAATCTAAACTCAAATCTAAATCCTGATTTGTAAGTTCAGACTTGACAATCTGATGTCATTCATGTGTTTTGGCCTGTTCACACTAACAGCAGCTGATACGATCTGAAGTCTTCATTATGATTTTAAAGTGCTCAGTTTTGTTTTTGTTTGTTTCAATCACATTTCCTGTCAAATCCATGTTAGTTCAACTTCTTCTGCTTCTTCTTTTGGTTTTGTTTTCAGGTTTAGTAAATGTAGTCTGTCACAAGAGGCTGGTTCAATCTCATGTGGTTTTAGAGAAAAAAACACATGACTGGCAGCTGGATGCATGTGTTGCCAGATTTTAAAGACAAAATTATTGTTCAAACCTGGTAATGGCTTATGTCAATGTAGAAGAAATTACAATTAAACAAACTCTTTTGAATCACATCACAGCAGCAGGACCCAGACACGTCTCTGTTTGAAATAGTGGCTCATTTTGCTGCTGTTTCCTTCAAATATCTCGATATTGTTATGTCTCTTATTCGACAGGAGTAGTTTTGTCTTCTTGTTGTCCTTTGCAAATACGTGTTCCAAGATATGGTCTCTGAAACCAAAACCAGCTGATAATGTGAGCCTGATCATTTCCTTAGGGTTTGGTCAAAACAGTTTTCAGCCAACTTCATGCACCTTAACTCTTTTTTTCTGGCTTTGTGCTGGGTTTAGTCGAGGTCAAGTGCAGTTAATGTCAACCACCACTGACTAAATTAACTCTGATGTAATTTATTCTGTCTTAGACTGTCCACGAAGCAGAGAGAGGTTTTTGAATATGATTGTGATAAAGTGTGGGGGTGGGGAGGGGGCGTCTGATACAGGAAGCAGCTGAGTTTCACAGCAGAAGTGAGCTGAACGCAGAGGAACGTGAAAAACACAAAACAACTCGCGCCAAAAAAAGTGGCTCTGCTGTGCTTTCACTGTCGGGTTTAACGAAAGAATCGAGTCCAGCGGCACATTAATTACTACATTTAAAAACACTAGACTATCAACTTCAAAATGTGGAAGTATTAATTGAAAGTAAGTTGCTTCATTCACTAAACAAGAAAACACAACAAGATAAAGCAGAAAGATGAATTGGATACTAACTAATAACCAGCTATATATACATTAGATGGAAGAATAAAACAGGAAGTACATGAACAAGATGCAAAATAAATTCCTACTTGTGTCTGTGATAAAGAGATGCTGCTGAGGTCCTGAACAAAACCAGGAACTCCTGTTTTAAAATCTCACTTCAAAACAGCACTGGTCGTAAATCCTTTAGCTCTGAGTCTGTCCTATATCTGGAGAATTTCATTCTGTTGTATATATTATTGCCGTTTGATCTGCAAGGCTTTCCAAGACATTTATGTTTTGCTTAAATGATCTGGTTTGGTTGGGTTTAACATGCAGAGACAGAAGGATTGGAGGAGCCAACATCCACAGAAGATCTCAAATGAATTACATTTTTCTTCTGTTTGCTCAGTTTGTGATTAGAAAGGATCATCAGCAGTGGTTTGATAATCTGACTGCACTAACTTGACAACGTAAACAAGAGAGGAAGTCACGTAGACAAACAGCAGCTTTCCACAAATGGACTACAACAAGCATTATCCTTTTCAACCTTATCCTATTCATGTCCTTTTCATTTTAGTTATCGTTATGACACATGCGTGGTTCATTGACAGGGGCTTTAGGTTTAGTTTCCAGTGAATGTAAACAGATGTGTGGAAAGTGATGTTTTAAGGCATCGTACATAAACCGTGAATTATAAAATGTCAGATGAAAGAGCAGCGTGTGGTTTGTGCAGATATTGATGGAATAATGGTCGATGCACTTGAACTCATCGCACAGAGATCAGACTCAATGGGTTGATTTTGGAAAAGTTTGGTTGGTGAGCAGTGGACCTCCTTTGCTTAATAAAGTGAGAATGAACATTTCACTTCAGCTCAGGCCTCTCTGTTGTGTTTTATTCATTATATTGCTCCAGATTACTGTTAATAATCAGCAGCAAACAGGAGACTGCACGTTCGAGGAGAAATCAAGAAGCCTGTGTCTCGTCACAAAGTTATTTTCTGTTTTCCTTGAAGCGTCCAAACCTTTATGATCATGTCTGCGTGTGGGGAAGCCCCTCGCGGCGCCCTCCCCTCTTTAATGAATCCTGCATTCCCAGCTCTCACGTGGCCTCCTGCGCTCGCCTCAATTGAGCAACTGTGACCAAGAATGGGGAAGTAGCTCAACGCCTGTTTGTACACGAGAGAAGCACAGTCTGTCTGCACCAAACGACCGCACAGAACGAGAGGAAAGACGAGCAGAGCGTAAAGGAAAGGGTTTCACACAGCTCAGTGGTGGCAGCCTGACTTTGGGTAAAAAAAAAAAAAAATAGATCTGAGAAGTGGGTCAACAGCCTCAGAAAACAATTCTCATGAACAGGAAAAGCAACAGAACGAGTGTTTATGAGCAGTGACATCAAACACTGACTGAATGAGCCAGAACAGAGCAACATTCATAATATACATCTCTTTTCTTCAATGCTTTTACTTATTTAAGAGTTTCCATTAAGGCAGCTACTACCTTCATAATGAAGCTTTCTTACACTGCAGCTAATGCTTTTATCTACTTTAAATGTTAGACTTGAGTGTATTTTTACCTGAGGCTTGAGAAGACAGATTTACTCAGATTTGAACAGGTTTTAGTTGGATTTGAACAGATTTTAATTGGATTCAAACAAGTTTTATTGGATCTGAACAGGATTTAGGTGGATTTTAACAGGATTTAGATGGATGTGAACAGGTTTTAGTCCGATTTGAACAGGTTTTAGTTGGATTTCAGGTTGTAGTATGTTAATCTTTGTAGGAAAAATCAACCTAGAGCCAAAAATGTAAACTACTAAATGTACTGAAGGGCCACATAACACATTGCAAAGGGCCACATTTTGCCCCCGGGCCTTGAGTTTGACATGTGTGCACTAGAATAATGAATCCATGGACTCACCGTTGAAGGGGTTGATGCCTCTGTTGATCCTCTGGATGATGGCGTCCTTTACCTCTCGTCTCCTCACACACTGGATCCCCAGGTTCTGGAAACTACAGGTAAACAAATATAACTACGAGCGTTTTTTTCCTGCAACAACATTCTGCACAGATACAGTATAAGATGGAGCTGTAGGTGATTTATCGTGGGCACCTTTTTCCAAACAGTTAGGGTTAGTTACTAAAGCTTTTGGTTGCACTCACACTGACAACACGGTCAAGCATGTTTTACACCAAAAGCACTGCATGTTTGACTAGTGTGAGTGATCCTATTGTGTCTAGGCAATGCATGTGTGTAATGACTACCTAAAAGACAGTTCTCAGTCTCTGGGCTGTCGGTCTTGGTTAGGAGTTTGTGTTGTCATAGATCCTTGGGAGATCCTTGTGCCCATTGCCATTGGTGTCACTATTTATGAGTGCATTAGTTCTACTGTCTGTGGTTGGAAATTTACCTTTCTATTGTCTATGTCTGTTTTATGCTCACTCCTCAGACAAGATTTTTTTTCCCTCTCTAAATCTCTTAACAACAAAGAGTCTTACACATTTCTTTGGAGAATAAAACTGGTGCAGCTGGAGTGGGTCTTTGTTAAAAAAAACAACTGAGTAGAAACGACATGATGCAACGTCTCGCTCGTCTTGTTTTGTGAGTAAATACATTCAACTAAACGCAGGAACCAATATTTGACAGAGCAGCAGACTCAAAAGGTTTTAAAATAACTTGAATTTACAACCGAGGGCCACATGAGAGATGCAAATTACACGCTCCAAAATATACTGAGTCATTCACACTCTCGCTCAGTGTTTTCTCTCAAACAGGCAGTAAATAGGGCTGATGTCACTCGGGGAATTCCCATATCGCCCTCATCACCATCACAGACATGGGTTTACAGATTTGCTCTGTGTGTGTCTCTGAGAGGTCACCCTTCTGCAGCAGGAGGGACCCTCGGCGAAGGTGAGATGGTTAAATATGGTTAATAGAAAGAGGATTATTGAAGTCGAAAGTGAGGTTCGTCATTGTGAAGGCGCTGATTAAGAGTGAGACCGACACAATAATTACTTAAAGTGTTGCGTTTCTCTTTAATTAGACCCAGACTTTCATGAACGAAGACCAGCGCATCATAGTTTCGTTTGTCTGTTCTTAGTTCCTGTTCTGTCCTGAAGACTGATTAAAGACCGATTAAATATGCTTTAACTTATAAATTTGAGGAAAAAAGCTCTCAGAGTCAAAGATAAAAGACAAAACTAAAAAGATGTCAGACTTAAAAGAAACACACAATAAATATATAAACGCAATAAATACAAAAATCCAATTGGGCCAGTGCCTGCTTTCAGAAAATATACTGCACATACCACAGTAAAATGTACCGAGAGGTGGACATGTCAAAGGAGCTGAAGCCAAACAGATAAACATGTCCGACCCTGACTCAGTCCTGTTATTATTCAGCATCTTCACAATGAGTAAACACACTTTCAACATAATTAATACGCTTTCTATTAACGATATTTCAGCTTTCACTTGCGTTTCCCTGTAAGACCACAGTAAAAGGCTTGAGAGACTACGACCGAATCAAGACCAAGACCAGTGCATGATCCGAGGGAGAAACAGTTGGGTAGTAAATTTTACCCAATAATTTATTATTTTCTATGGCTTTTCACCAAATCTTAAAGAATAAAAAGGACTTACTTGATATCAAAATATTAACAGCAAAGCCAGGATAAAGGTATTTGCTGTAAAGTTGAACAGGTTTTTAATGTTCCACACATAAATATTATTGCAAATCTGTTTCGATACTGGGATAATTATATTAAGACTAAAGACAAATTTTCCAAGACCTGGAAATTGCATTTTAAATTTACGTGATTTTTTTTAGGTTTTTGAAAACTGGTTCAAAAATGCAAACCGAAACAAAAATGTCACTCTAGAAAAAAAGGGATGTTCCTGGCTGCATTTCAAGATGATGTAAAGGGATATTCAGTGCTTTAGATGCTTTTTTGTCATTGCATTAAAAAAAAAAAAAAAAAAAGACATTTGGAGTAGACCTTCCCTTAGCAGTGTGAAGTCATAAATACTTTAAAGTGTTCTAAAAAGTCTTGCAGGAATACAGATAATATATAGCATCGGTTTAACAGTGAAACAAAATGATGTAAAACTGCTCATTGTAGCATAAAAGTGGCTCATACTCGTTTGTTTAAGACTGCCTTTGTTTGATGTTTAAAATAGTCTTGTAAATGAACCAACAACAGTAAAATGAGCCGCCTGATGCTTCCTTCCTGCTTTCTAAATTGTGGCAGTAGTGAACACACGTAGTAAACAAGTAATCTATACAAGCCAATCAATATAATGATGGTAGTTAGTTATGGTCTTGGTTGGTCTTGTCTTCTGTGTTTGAGTAAAATGCACTTGAGACCATTAAAATTGATCTGTGTTCAAATACACTACACTGCTCATGTAATTGTGAGCAAAATGCAAATCTGCTGCTTTTCCATTAACAAGCCAATAGTGAATTCTGTGCAGTGACGTCAATCCTAGAAGATATTAATGTTATCTGATAGTTTCCACTGACCTCTGACAGGTGGAATAACAGATCAGAGATATGTACATGTTAGAGAGATATTTGTGATGAAATACGGGTTAAATGGCTTTTAGTCATTGTCATATCCTGCTTGGACTCACGCGATCACTCTGCGGTCAGGTCCAAACTCGGCTTCGTACAGTCCGTCCTTGCAGTCTTTTCCCACCAGGTCGTGCGGATGCGGTTTGTAAGGTTCGTTCTTCGTCACCAAATACACTCGGACCTTCCCTTTACCGCAGTAGTTCAGGATCTGAGGACGAGGACAAAGTGTCAAGTCAGTTTTTTCAGGTCTGTTGCAACAGGTTCAAATATAAAACTCCATTGAGAAACCCTTTCTGCCTCTCAAATGCTTTATTAGATTATGGTTTGGCTATATAAACCAGCAAGCATCTAACTGAAGACTTGACATGCTGGAAAAGACCAACGGGGGGCTTTTTATTGTAATTTGATAACTAGGCAGCTAAGCACAACGAGAGACCTATTATTATAATAAGAAAGAAAAGCTGTAAAAATGAGGACCATTTTGTCATTAATAGGCATTTAACTTACAACAGACCCAGTTGTTTTCCTCCTTTTTTTTTACTCAAGGTTCACGTGTAGCTCTCAATTTGAATTATTTAAAGCCACTTACTACTACAGTCACCTTAAAGAGTCAAAACTCAACCTTAAAATGCACAAAGGGTTAAAAGAGGCCAAGTATATGAGATTTCAATGGCTACTCTCTAAATTTCCAGCTTTTTTAGTACATTGTGGGGAAGCTTGTCACAGTTAAAGGGAGTGTAGATAGTATACTTCAAGACTGGACAGAGGTAAGCCAAGAATGAGTTGCTTGAAGAAAAAATTGTTTTGCGACAGAGAGTAATTTACTATAAATGTGAAAATAAAAACTAAATGTGAAATTGTTAGATGAGAGATCCAGTGTGAGGTAAAGGGACCTGCAGACTGGGGTAGGTCCTGTTGTTGTCCGAGCTCCTCTCTCCAGGGATGCTGCCTGCAGAGCGACCCTCACACTTGTATCTGAAGCGCATGCCTCTCTGTTTGGGCTGCTCGAAGATCTGCACCTCAGGCTCTGCCACTGGGACCACAGAGAGACACAAACAGTGAACAGGGGGTAGACTGATGGGAAAGAGAGGCAGAAGAGAGGGTTGGCTCCTATTTACTCCAGGAATACAAAAGAATATTGATGATTATGTTGCATTCATGTGGTCCCCAATAACTTGAATAAACATAATTCATATGAGTCTTGTAATTGAATGGAACTGTATACATCATTTCCCAACATCTTCAGCTGACAAAGTCCTGAGGCTGTCGTGAAGTATTTCAGCCTGAGGTGATCATTAAACTCTAAACATAAAGATGACTCTCACATGAGACGAAAAGAAGGGGACTTTAGGAGTCTTATTGACGGTTAAAAACACTAAAGCACTACTAAGACTAGTACAGGGCAGCAGTGCTATATATCTGTTAAATATTATGATGACGATATCTAAATTTCCCATTTTACGTAACTTTATTAGATAAAAACTGGTGGTATGACTCACCTTTACAATGTGATTTTACCAGTTTCATTTATTTTCTACAAAGAATTAGTCTGGTCTTTATGGATTTAAGTCTGATTTCCAGGGAACCAACAGACACAGAATAAACTGCCTCTGGTCGCAGTTAATGGACATAACCAATCAGAGAAATTAAGTATTGTGCAAAGCCTGGACTATTATATTACATTTTTCTACAGGAGGAAATGGCTGTGAAGGGATTCCACTTTCTGAAGTAAATTGGTATGGCTAATTCTTCACTATTTAAATGTAAAACATCTTTAGAAGCTTGGAATCTTGAATTCAGAATTACATTAAGATTTTTATCAGTCATCAAACCAGTCACAAATTGACTATGACTAAGTTTATGAGTCACAAAGTCCCAACTGAAATAGGTGTTGACATAGTGACGTGAAAAATAGATGCCTCTCAAATAGAAAACTATAACATTATTGTAATTTAAGTGGACTTTTGTAAAATGTATATAGTGTGTTGATATTTTAATGCTATAATATTTGCCATTTATGATGCCACCCTACACTTATCTTCAATAAAACACATTGTTCCTCACACTAACAGCATTCATTTGGTCTTAATACATGAGTGTTGTATTCACAGCCACAATAACAGAGGCCAAGCCATAACCAAAACCAAAGAGGACCATATACAAATATACAAATAGTGACATTTTTGCACATTTGGCAAAAACTAATCTAAATATTATATATATATATATATATATATATATATATATATATATATATATATATATATATATATATATATATATATATATATATATATATATATATATATAAAATAGCACCTCTTGGTGGTGTGGTCTATGACCACAAGGTTTGACCAAACTGAGTAATACGCATTTTCAAGTATTATATCCAACATAATAGCCCTTTTAAAAACCTACTTTGACAAATATTTAGATATACCTGCTTTAGGAATTAAATTTAGACTGACGTTAATGTTAATGTGATATACAAAAAGTGTAAAAAGAACAACATTTTCTTGCATTGGCTCAACCTAGTAAACAAATATAATACACCAGACTAAAAAGTAAAGTTAATTGTGTTTTCCAACAAAGCTGTCAATCGTTTGCTTACATATGTCCTGTTGTATTTTAGCAAAGCAAAGAATAAAGCTCTGAAGGTGACAGCTCAGATAATTCTGGCCCTGGAGTCTACCCAATGTTGTTATAGAGCCAAACTAGTCTTGTTACATTTTTGGCATGATTACAACCTGAACGTTTGCCAAAAAGCTTCTGTCCTGTCGTCTTCTTTTTGCATTGTCAGACAGAAGCCATGACATTTATTCTCATTAAGTCAACATTTAAGCTCGTAAATCATAGTAAAAATGGACACTTAGCCTTAGAAGAGTGTCACTTCCAGGTCTCAGAAAAAAACAGATGCAATAAAACCAAATGAGGAAGTAGGAAGACAGCTCGTTTTTGGCACTGCTAAAGTTTGACTTGTGGAGACAAGCAGACAATTTAAAGGAGGATTTTTAGTAATAATAGCATGTACTTACTGAGGTGTGGATCGTCCCCTAGAATGGAGGGCACGAGAACTGGAGAAATAATCACATGTATTAACAAAATGAGTAAATACAAGCTGAGAATAATAGAAAAAAATACGTTATTACAGGTTTTAGTAATGCATAGATGTAGCATTTTAGCTTAAGCCTATTTTGCGAGCTGCTAATGAGCTATAAACACAACTGTCAATCAATCAAAAAAGAGGAAGTTTCACTCCTTAACTTGTAAAAACATATTTTTAAAACCATTGCAACGTGTTTGGATGACTTTAAGAGTACATTTAATGTCTTTATAATGTTTTAAACCTTTGCATTTTCTGGTAAAAGTCGTAAAACAGACGTTAAGAAGCTAACCGTTGATTAAACGTTAAGTGATGGTGACATCTCTTTGACAGCGGTTATCTGAACAGAGGCTTTATAAAGTGGAATAAATGGTGAATAAAAGTGTTTAAACTCACCATCCATGGCAAATACGAGCACACACGCACTCGCTCGGCTCTCGGGTATTGTCTGTGTCAGAAACTGGAGCTGAATGACTGATAGTGAACGAGAGAAAAGTGATATTTGTCAGAAAAAGCAGCCGAGCGGGAATTCCCCCCAGGCCCCGCCCACTGTGTCTGAACCGACCAATCAGAGCGCGTTTCAGCCACCGCGAGGAGAAGCAGGTAGGACCTTATATAAACGCCTTTAATAAAATAAAGCATTAATAATAAACTAAATCAAACATTATCGCATATCTTAAGAGTAACATATTAGTAAATTATATGTTGATATGTATAAAATTAGTAGTTAGTAACATTAATTTGTAATACACATATTTATGCTCTTATCCAGTGCAGCCATCACATACTTTTTTCCATTTTTCCTGCTTCTTACACTTCAAATAATCACTTTACCCTAATATAACTGACAACTGCCATGTTAACCAGTGTTAATTATAATAGACATAATATTAAGGTTGATTTGTAAAGGATATTATGTATTACAAAAATTAAAACATTATATTTACCTTAGCTTCTTATGTATATCCATGTATAATCTATGTAAGGTGGAGGTGCAGTTAAAATCTCTCCAAATGTGATTAAATTGTTGATATAAAGGCCTAATAATATGTATAGTAATATGCATAAATATTAATACATTATTAGGTGCAAACCTTGAGTAAAATATCACAGTATCACAATTTCCAGGTAAATGGCACATGCAAATGTTTAGATTATTATAATTATATAAAAATAGGCTATAATTTTAAGGCAGTCCTTTAAGACAGGGCTTTACTTTTCCATTGGTTGCCCTGTTGTCACTGGTCTATTCATTTGACAACACCAACCAGTTTGTTTTGAATATACAGCCTTAATCTAAACGGCCTTTTTTCACTTTTTTCATTTAACTTCATTTGTCATTTACAAACCATTATTCCTACATAAATAATCAGGAAATATAAATATAAGATTTCTTTTTTACCTCAATTGTTGTACTAATCAGCTATCCAGATTAATTAAAGTATTAATATAAGTATAAGTATATAAGATTAATAAATAAGTGTTTTCTCAGTTTACATGTATTAAGTGAGGACTATTAAAGGACTTTATCCTAATTAACTTCATTCACTTGTACATATAATTGAGTATTTGTCAGTGACACATCTATTGCATGGCCTGTCCGTCCTGGGAGTGGATCCCTCCTTCTGTGGTTCTCCTGAGGTTCTCTCCCAGCTGGGTTTTGGTTTTCCTACCTGATGGAGGGTCTAAGGAAGGGGATGTTTTCCGTCGTTGTGTTACTGCTTAGTGTTTTACTGTAACCCTTTAGGAATGTATTGTGAACTGGGCTATACAAATAAAATTGAATTGAAATTGAATTAAGGACATCCTTTTTCATTCCTACCTCAGCTCTGTAACATTGAGACTTTGAAGGAGATGTTGCAGCAGCAGATACAGTCTGTACCTGCAGCTGTAACAGGTGAGGGTTACCTGGGATGAGCACTTTGAGTCTTGACCACTGCACATTTACATCTCTTCACAGCTTCCTAAATCCTTTGCACTGTGTTGTAAATGACGTGTGTGCGCTTTTGGCGACATCTGCTGGTGAAATGACACATTTCTACAGCTTCTGAGAAGCTGAAGTAGAGACATGCTGTTTCTAATATTTATGTCAGTTTCCCATTGCCTGCATTTTCTCTGTTTATGTTTTCCTCCAATGGGAGCACTCCTTCTTCTGGAACGGAGCCATGAGTGGACGAACTCCGCTCTGGGCGAGATTTAAATCCTTGATAATAAAGCGAAGATCACATCTTAAGGTCTCATTTTTTCACAGATGATTCCTGTTACAAAAAGCTTTAGATTAAACTGTCAAAGTAAATGTAAAAGTAAAAAAATCGGATAATCCCTGTTTAACTTGACTTTGTGGATGGACAATTCAATTGTATTACTGCACCTTTTGGATCACAATATCCACATTGCACTACTTCTTCATTGTACATAATCTATAATCTAATGTCTATTTTAAGTGCTGTGTTATATATTGTTTTATATTCTGTTCACTGTGTGATATATACTTTTTATTGCTATTGGCTGTAGGTACAAAATACATTTCACTGTGCATTGTAGTATGTATATAAACTGTATTGGACCGGTTTAGTCCAGTTTGGCCTGGTTTTGTCTGTCTTTCTGTGAGGAGTCTGCATGTGTCTGTGGGTACTCTCCGGGTCTGGCTTCCTCCAAGTCTGTTTTAACGATAATTTACAAGTGTATTTCTAAAATATTACTTCCACTGACAAGTATAATGCTTTATTGAGGTATATATTATTGTATTTTGACACGTAGGCTCCTTGTGTGACTCCTGGGACGCTCATTGTGTTGACCCATGACTCTGGACATGAAACACACACCTGTGAGATTCAGGTAAAAACAACAATACACCATTTTGTGAAGAAAGAAAACGATGAAATATAAACTGTGCTATTGCTGATAACCATCTCACATGTTACCGACACAAAACACACAGACACAGTTAGTTTTTAGGGGTTTAATGGGTGTACGGATTCGTTAAAGGAAGTGATAAACACATAGAAAAATACCCTTTCGTTACAATTTAGAAACAAACATCTAAATGACCTCTTTTTGTTAAATGTTTTTTTTCCGAACAGCAAAACATGAGTGGTGCAGATTTCATTTGAAAAAAAAAAAACAAAAGAAAAGAGACCTACCTGCTATGAATGCTATTTAAAAAAAAGATCACATGGTACAAATATGCAAATATAAATAAAGTGATAAGAAAAAACCCTCTTAATGAAGAATATGCCTTTTTCAAAAACTGCATCTGTACATAAAGTCGGAAAGAAAAGAGCTTTGTGTCCAATCTCTTTGAAACAGACGGATTTAGCAGCACAGTGTGAAAAGTAGAGTTTAGGATTATGTAAATGAGGTTTTATTGGATAATTTCAGATCTTATTTATTCACAAAAGTGGAGCTGTCGGTAGATTTTCAGTTTGGAGAAGCAGACAGGAGAGAATAAACCATGTGTTTTTTATTTTAGTTGGGAAAATGGTTTAAATCCCAAATTGTATGTTGTGAAAGCAATAATTTGTGAAAAAACAGGCTTCATGATGCCATCTACTGTTTATTATTGGGGACTGTAATTGGCCACAGCTTGGGTTTGCAAAAAGAAACCTTCCCATTGGTCGAGACAGCTGTCAATATAAAGTTTAACGGTATCAATCATATATTCAGCACTAAATACATCAGAGAAAAAGGATAAACAGGGATAAGTATTGGCAATTCAATCACGTAATGTTGAACAAGGCAAAGATAATTGCCGTATTGACGCTAAAGTCGGAGCTAAAGGTTTACAGTCACTAACCAAGCACAGTTTGGTGTAATGTTAGTATTTACTTTTTAGGGCCTCTAAGGAAATGTACAACGTTACTGTATTCTATTTCTATAATCATTTACTTAATTCTTCACTTGTGCATTAGTATTCAGATATTTATGTACAGTATGTTTCAGAGCCAAGAGTATCTCTTATACTATATATTTTATGTATGAATGTAACTTGTGGTCCCTTGACTTTTACTTTGCCATTCAAATATTGCAGGTTGTACTGTTATTGCAATATTCAAAAGAGTTACTGCATGTTTTTCTAACAAGGTGCAGCCGTAAAAGCATTGAAAGAACTTGAAATGTGTGGTCCATAGGATATTTACACAGTATATGGCGCCGAGAAATGCCCTAAATGTTAATTCAGTCGAATATAGTGAGGTTCTTGTACAAATAAATACTAAGTTCTGCGGTTGTATGAATGAAAAACTGAATAAAATGGTCATTGTGTCAAAATAAATGCATCAAAAACCATGTTTACTGTGCTGATAGAAGTTGTTTAAGTTGCAGAAGCCTTGTTAGTCAACATTAAAGTGTTTTTAACGGTCTTATAAGCAGCCATACATAAGTTAAATGCTGTGTTGTTGCTCCTGTCTGCTACTCCAATCACCCACTGTAAGGAAAAATAAGTATATATATATATAAATAAGTATCTCCCCTTTTTACAAAACACAGGACTCTATCTTTGACTTCTGCCCTGAAATCCACTCTGCAATCAAAGAAATGGGACACAAAACTGAGAAGAAAAAAAAAAAAGTTGTCTCCGGACCCCCACCCATGGCCCCAGGAGATGCCTTGTATTTTTTTTAAGAACCTCCACAGGAGGCGCAGCGGGTAACACCCAAACTTAAGGGAATTCTCTCTCGTTCGAACAACACAACCACCGATGCATGCACGCTCCACACGCAGCCGAACCATTTGAACGCATGCATACACACACAAAACAAAAACACAAAGCCATTTTTCCGAATCGTTTTTTCCACAAAGACGACAACGAACAGGACTCGGGGCAGAGATGTAGAGGGGGCTGGGATGGGCTGGGGGTCACAGCTCGAGAGAATCAGACCTCGGAGAATGGATAAAGATGGACAGAGGAGCTAGTTGTTTTTTTAAGGGCGAACACACAAACTAAAGCTGAGGTCTAAGGCTCGAAGAAACCGTCAGCGGAAATGACAAAGAAGATGAAATGTAGAGCTTTGATATGGTTTTACCCTAAAGGTTGACTGCAGTCCTTCCAAAACAGGAGTCCAAACTGGATCAAAGAGGGCTGTACTTGAGGGTTTTTGAATGATAGCACTAACTTTCCTGAGTACTGTACTATTAGCAACTGAACCAAGTACTGCAGTAACGGAGTCAAGAAATCCTTACATTTTCACTGTTTCACTTGGTCTAAAACAATCACATGTGTTTTAAAAGTCAGATTTTAGCTGGACTGATACAATGTCCTTTTTTCCCAATGTATTTCTGACTTTCTGACTTCAGTGTTGTTGTTAATTATTTAAATGCAAGGTAATATGTTTGTTTTAGCTCTAAACAACTGCAATTACTCTCCAGGTGGAATAACTCTGATCTGTAGAAATGTGAAGGTAGTTTTGTTGTGCTATTCTGAAGTTCAGCGACTTATTGACTCTTGATGAAATGACTCTATAAATTCTAAGAAAATAAAATATATGTTTTTGTGATTTGGTTTTGAAAGACTTTACAAGCTCCTCTCTTGTTTTATCAAGTGGACAGATTCAGCCCTAACCTTGAACCCAAGTTTGGACAAACCTGTTTAACGAGCTCCACGAGATTTTTGCGTCCGCTTCTCGTTATCGCCAGATCCATTCCTCGTATTAACTGTACTTTTATCTACTCACTGCACGTCCCATACTGACCTGAAGTCCTCTGCTCCCAAAAAACCCCTGTCTTTACATCCTCCCAAACCTATACAGCGTCACGAAATGCACTCAGGGCTGGAGACAAGTTTTTTTCGAACAAGCATTAGAGAAAAAACAGAAGATAATTACAATTTTTTAAAGTTTTTTTTCCTTTTTAGATAAAACTACAATAGATCGATCCAAAGACTTAAACAGTGATCTTATGCTTTTTTTTAAGACAAAGTTATGTACAACAACATTTACTGTACAGGTTTATGTTTCGGGGGGAAAACAAAAACAAAAACGTGTGTGTAGCGAGTAGCGTGTGTTTTTGGGACTTTTTTTAAAACTTGAGAATGAAAAGTCGAACGTTTCCCGTACGCACCGCTCAGAAACACGGCGAGGGGAGTAAAAAACGTTGAGATATCTCTGTGAAACAACGGCTAAAGGACCTGTGTGAGACTTAAACAACATCAGGTTTGACCAAAAATCACCTATTCCATAATCAATAATCTCTGGGGATTTGAGGCGTCCGTCCTGTTGCTTCAGATTCGACCGACTTTTCGAAGCACACTCGCAGTAAAAGTGTGAAGTCCTGTCGTCGGTGTGTGTTTGTATCGAGTCTTTGATTTAAGCTATGTGGATTCTAGCCTTCTCTGTTTCCTTCAGACGTTTGGCCTGCTCCTCCAGCGACGGAGAGTGGGGTCTCTTCGACGACGCGCCGTTCAAAGGGTCCGCTCCTCGGCTCACTAACGTCGGGATGGAGCTGCCGACGGGGGGCGCTCCGTGTTTGGCCACGTGTTCTATCAGAGAAATCACATTTAGTACGAACAAGGATAATAAGCCATGCAGGTGAAACATTATTGGGGCATTCAATTAGCAAAGTCAAGATCTCAAAAGATGCGTTTCCACTTTGAGAATGATACGGGTCGGGTCAATACGGGACAGTTTGGTACAGGTAACCCCTGAAGAGGCATTTCCATTCTGCTGGGTTCAGAGGATCGGCGTTTGCTACGAAAAACAAAAGCCATGTCTCTGAGATATAAAACATATTTGAGGCAGACTTTTTGAAACTTGGATGCATTGTTAGGTAATTAATATAAATAAAGAATAATTCCTGCTGCAGTTTCCAGTTGATTCCCATCTTTCCAAACATTAAATTAATAGTTTCATATCATTTAGGGATTCTATATTTGAGTTTGCACAGGTTCTGCTTGTGTTTAATGCAGTGTAGACGATAAATATGTTTAAATTCATTAAGCGAGAGCCGTACGACACTGACTCTGTTCATAACGCTAGCTTTGTTGTTGGGAAAAAGAACACTCATCATGTTTTCTGTTTGAATGAGTGTTATTTCATTCACAAAAACAAGGTGTAATTCATTTAAAACACATTTCCGTTGTTTTTTGTTTTCCCAGAAGAGAGGATTGAACTACGCTGCTCCCAAAGTGTCCCACAAAACCGGACCTGCCTGGGACCCCTAGACGTAAGGTCCCCAAAGTGGTACACTTTTTGGGGACACTTCAGACCCCTTTTGATGATGGACACGCACCAGAACAGACCCAGACTGTACCGTCCCAGTGGAAACGCAGCTACATAGCTCCTAAAATCTCTTAATGTAACTTACTGTGCTCATTGTTGTAAATATTCTTCACTAATAAAGAGAATATGAAACTCACTTGAGCCGATGACAGGAATAGACATGCCCTTCTCCTCAGCGACAGGAGGAGCGTCTGTGGAAAGAGTTCCCTCAAAAACTGGGGGCTTGGGAGGTGTGATGCTGCGGGACACAAGGACAGACAAAGATCCATAAGTTTACGTCCAAATGAGGCAAAAATATATTAAAGAATGGCAGGTGATCCTCACTTGTGGCGGTTTAGGGCCAGTTTAATGGAATTTTTCACGACGCGGCAGGTGTTACTGGCGGGAAGAGGCGACGAGGCGTCTGGCAGCTCCATGCTGGGAAGTCTCTGTCGGGGAGAAAATAAGACATCAGACTCTACAGATGAATTATAATACTTGAACACGGATTTGAAAAAGAACAATGCAAAGATTAAAGGGAAATAACTGGAACTGATGATGAGTAATAGCACAAAACTGATAATTAACAGAACTTATCCATTTTAAACACAACTTTTCCCTTGACATTTTATTTTTTCCTCAAATTTTCCACGACTTTTCCATATCCAGGGATTTACTAAACTATTCTCCAATTTGTGTGGATGTATTATAGCGTTTGGTTAAATCAAAAGTAGTGTACAAACTCAAAGTAGTTACCTGTGTTCTTGAGGTATCAATGGTTGGAATGGGCTTTGCCTTTGATCCAGAAATGGGAGTCTGGGATAAAAAGAAAATGTGTTAGAACAGGTTTGATTTGATATTAAGAGACTGGAGATGAAAATAAAGCTTCAGGTGTGTAATATGAGGTCTTTCCTGACTTCTTACTTTTTCGTTCCAGTAAAATCCTTTTATTTACACCTTGACTTCATCTAAAACTTACCCCATATGTCAAAAAAGGAGCTTAAAAACTATCCAAACTGATAAAACTAGGAACTTGCCAATAGTTTGGTTTATCTGTTACTTATTTCTGAAGCCAGTGTGCAGCAAAGTTTACAGACCAATCTTGAAAAACGTGAGGATCTAAAATACTATTAAAAATAAAAAGTAAAAATGTACAGCACATTTAAATTCATTCAATTCATTTTGATTAAATTCCGTGACAGGAAAATTACATTACATGAAAATTCTGTTTAATAATGCCCTTAGTTGGCTCAATAAATCTAAAAAAGAAGCTAAAAAAACTAACCAAGTTCATAAAATAGGCTGGATATAAACCATATTTAAGCTAAATTAATGAAGCGGTAAATTTCTGTTTCTTTGTATGCCACAATTTGTCCAATATGTACATTTTTTTAAGATAATTCTTAGCTGTATTGATGACTTGTGGTCCTAAATTGGTGATATAGTGATAAGAAGCTAATCAAAATGTTGAAAAATTGGCAACAAGTGAGATTTTGGGCATATTTAATGTTAGTTTCTCAAAGCTGGAAAATGTTGGGAATAAAATAGTAATGCACTGTGTTAATCAGTCTACTTTTACATATATTCAAGAGGATTTACACAAGCATCAGACAAGAGTTACACTTACAATATTAGGTCCTTCTGCGTGTGCGTAGACGTCAGACGAAGGTGGATAAGGCTCTTTGAAGGTAGCGTCGTCATTAGAAACCGGCTGCAAAACAGAGGCAAAAGTTAAAGAAAATTCACCTCAAACTGTGCATAAAACGGAATAATCCAGAGCTGTACCTCTGAGTCTTTGTGCCTCTTGGAGACCTCGTCCTCTGTCGGGGAGTGGGGTCTTTTGGCGGACGCCCCGTTCAGAGAGTCCTCCAGGCCGTTGGGCTCCTCTTTGGGGCTGCTGGGCTTCACACTCGCCGCTAAGACTCCGCTGTTGGAGCTGCTCGGAGGAGGAGACTTGGATTTTACTGCAGGCTCTGGGAAAATAATTAAAGAGTAAGCTCAATTTTACACATGTATTAAAAAATATATAAACATTTTAAAACTATGGAAACAGCTTTCTTCATTGGTGTGGGCTTAAACAAATCAAAATAATCAGTTTTAAAATCCCAGCAGTCATTTGAGATTGTGGAACAACAATTGAAAAAATAGTTAAGACAGGTTCTGACTTTCTAAATACAGGAAGTCATGGGCAATAACACACACTTTTGTCATGAGAAAGAATTAAAAGTCTTAGTAAGCTTAAAGGGGCATGACTAAATAATAATAAAACTAATTTAAATCATAAAAATGGGTTTGGACTATGAGCTAAATGGAGTTGCACACTTTTTAAAAAGGAATAAGTCGTTACATACAGAAAGATGTTACTTTTGGATTTGGAGAGATGCATTACATTAAGAGGAGCAGATGTTGTAAATATTGCAGAAGGAAATAAACCCAGCCAATTTGATTTAAAACTGGAATAATGAATAATCCTGTTTGGTTTGATCCTAAAAGGGACACGCCAGTACACGTTATTTAAACTGGAACAAACGTGTGGTGTTTACGGTTTAATAATAAAGCCAAAGTAACAGTCCCAACTCACTGGAGCCGATGACAGGGATGGACATGCCCTGGTCTTGAACGGCAGGAGCAGCAGAGGCAGGGGGAACAGAAGTGGCAGCAGCAGCAGGAGGAACAGGAACAGCAGGAGGAACAGGAGCTGCAGCAGGAACAGGAGCAGCTGCATCGGGAGGAACAGGAACAGGAGCAGCTGCAGGATCAGGAACCGCTGCAGGAACAGGAGCAGCTGCAGTCGGTGACGGTGAACGTTCCACAAAGAGCTGCTTCGGAGGGCTCACACTGAAAACAACACAGATACAGTTAGCATTTTAGCATTAGCACTCCAACATTCACCAATTAATGTAAAAACTCTTTAGAAAGTGGTCCCAATTTATTTCTAGGCAATGATAAATGTGTGTTAAGAATACAGAGGAGTATTTGTATGATTTTTGTGTTTACTTGAGTTACCTTTGTCATATATTTAAATTTGTTTGATGATCTAAAACATTTAAGTGTGACAAATGTGCAAAAAAAAAAAAAGAAATCTAAACACTTTTTAATGGCACTGTAGCTTTGATATTGTTATTTAACGTAGTAATTATTGCGTTACCCGTCGTCTGTGTCGGACGTGGGTTTGGTGGGTTTATTTGAGGGAGAGCTGATGGGGGTTCCTGAGTCGGTGTTGGTGGAGCTGTCCAAGTGACTACTGTCCAGAGAAATCCGCTTCGAGTTCCCTCCGTTAGAGCGGTTCAACTCTGCTATGCTCTGGACAAAAAAAAGAGACAGAAAAGGTAAGATTAAGCGCCACGGAGACACTTTTTGTGACTTTTTAAATGACCGCAGCTCACCCTCTTCTTCTTCTGGACCAGCTCTGGAGGAAGATACTGATGGAGCTGTTTCTTTTTGACGTGCGTGGCTTCGATCTTCATGCCGTCCTTCAGCATGTTGATGTTGTTGGCCTGTCGGTAAACTGCAGGAGAGACGGGTTTATGTCTCAGCTCTGAACTGTATCGGTTTAAAATGACAGAATAAAAAGAGCCAACCTGTGTCTGTGAAGGACTGAATGTCGTACGTCAAATCGATGTTCACACTTTCTGCATTTTCCACTTTTTTAAAGAGGATCCCGATGAACCACATGGAAACAAATTCATTTCTGAGGAAGCAAACAAATTAAAAGTAAACATTTTCATCTGTTGCTTTTATTTTGTCTTTCTTTTATATTTGCTCTTCACCTGACCTTGGTCTTAGTTTGTTTTTTGTACAAATAAACACTGATTATTTATATTTACCCGACCAAGACTCATATTTGATGTTTCTGTTTTACCAATTTGTTTTTCATGCAGAGATTTGGCTTAGATTTGCCATGTTTTAGCTCAATGTTTGTTTAAAATCTCTCTCAAATGAGACTTTATTCTTGTAACTACTTTAACCTTGATTAAAACTGTTTGGTCTGATGATAAAACAGTCTGATTTCTGCTGTTGCAGTTGTTTAGAAAAAAGGAAGGAACTGTACTCACTCGTTGCGGTTCTCCTTGGATCCAGGGAAAGACTGAGGGTTTACATGAGCCAGGTTTATGTACTCATTCCTCTCCAGGTTTCCCACCAACACTCGGATCTTTGACTCCACCAAACCGATCCTGAAACAGACAAAAACAGTGACACTGATTCAGAAATTTACTTAAAGAACTATGTACTTACAGCCTTTATATAAAACCATTTAATGCTGTGGAAAATATGAATATTTATTGCTCTTTTACCTCAAATTACACCCAGTTTAATCTTAATTAACAGGAACAAAGTATTATTAATAGCTTGTTTAACTCATAAGGTGTGTAACTGTGTAATAACTAACAAGATGGGGTCATTGAATGCAACTGTTTGATTAAAGACAACTTTGTAAATCTTTACTTTGAAATGAAAGAGAATTCTTGTGTAGATTTCTGTCCGAAGAGTCTACTTTAAATCACTTTAACTCCTAAATACATCTAGGTTAAAGGAAATATCTAAATTTGCCAACAAAGTTTTAATAATTTAGACAAACAAATGGGACACAATCAACTGAGGAAATGTCATCTTTTTCACTCACCATTCTAAGTGGTTTTCTTCTGTCGATGCACTGGCACTGAGAACAATGTAATGTCTGCAACAGAGAAGACAAAAATCAGCCACAAAGGATATAGTTCAGTGTCTGTGTGTTCTTTAATATGAAAAGCTTACCCACTAATGTTACAATTACATAGTCCTTGGTGTTTTAAATGTTTTTTTATGCGCAGCAACAGCAATATTTGTCAAAAAAGAGGAAAACTCAGTTGACTTCCCGTTCATAAACTAATTGTCAGTGGCGTCACATAATAGCTCTCTGTCATAGCAGCTTTTAGGCCACTTAAAGCCCATCAAAATTTGGTTATAGCATAGACTATAACTGGTTTTAAGAGAGTGAGTGCAGACTTTAACCAGTTATAAATGCCTTAAGTAGTTGAACACAGGCTTCAACCTATTTGAAATGAATTTAACCTGGTTAGAACTGGATTTTGACAGGTTTAAAGTAGCTTTAACTTGTTTTGAACAGTTTAAATGGTTTATAACCAGACTTCAACTTGTTAAAAACGGATTAAACCAACTTAAAACTGGATTTGGGGAGGTTTAAAGAGGTTCAACTTGGACTTTAACTAGTTTTAGGTGGCTTTAAACTGGCTGTGTATGTTTAATTTGGACTGTAACTATTTTTGAGTGGAGGCAAGCCAACTCAACTCAACAACACTTTACAGTCAGCTGTAATAGTCCATCTCGCCCAAACAATTCTTCCCAGAAAAACAAACAAACACTTACTTGTATTTCTGGAAAAAGTTTGGAGGCTCGAACAGTTTGGGCCACTCTGCTTTTCCCTGAAGAATCTCATCTGTGACGCTGAGACCTGTTCAGAAACACACACAGCTCATCAACAGAATCATTTTCTTTTACACAGCTGGTTTAGTGAAATCTTTATTTACCGTATTTGAACTCCTCGCTCATGATGGTGCGTGTGGAGGTGGAGACGTTGTAGGTGGAGTTCTGCTGAGGGTACGCGGGGGTAATGATGGGCATCAGGTGGTATCTGTCGGAGGGATTCACCTAAAACACGGCAAACGGACCACACAGTTGTTTGGCAGCTGTTTTTTTGTTAAAAGAGACACTGAACCCAAGAAACTGACATCTACAAAAACAAAGTCTTCAAAAAACTGCTTTCCCCTTTCTCACTTCCCTCATTTTTATTAGAGAAAAATGTTTGACAACTGCTTAAAAAATGCTGAAAAATGACAAGAAACATGATTTAAATACAAAAAAAGACACTTCAAAGCCAATTCAAAACAAAGAAAGTCACATTTTTGAAGAACTGCAAGGTATTATTGTTGATTTTTCACAAAAAAGCACTGGCTCCAAGATGCCAGGCTCCCTTTAAGTCAAAATAACTTTATATTCAATCCAAAAACGTCACTACAAAAAAACAAAAAGGCTATAGCTTGTTTTAAAATAAGCGTTTCTCTGAGTCAGACTCTGCTCCCTGAACATTTTTTTTTTTTTTTACAGACATAGCGTCACTTAGGGTCATTACACATCAATCAAAATGGACAACTCTGACAAAATACTGACTAAGGAAAGCTAAAATCAAAGTTTTCAACCTTAACTTACAGCCCAAATTCCAGCTAGAATATAGAGTATAGAGATCAAACTGAATTAATAAAAAAGGCGAGAAAACAGCCTCCTCAAACGAAGCTGACGAGGAGAAACTAACGCGGGAATAAAAACCTCCTCTCGCCTCTTTTTCACGGAGCAGGATAAAAGTGTGAATAAATGAGCATTAAGTTTGCTGCATTGTGTTTTTATTGTGACAAAGTGAACCGATGAGCAGCAAATACCAACCAATACAGACATAATTAAATATGAGAATGAGGCTTTTTTCATTAAAGCGTCCTGAAATCTCATTTTGTCTCCAGAAACAACAACACTGTGGGAAACATAAATGTCATCTCATGTGAGCCATCATTATTTTGTAATTTTAAGTTAAATATTTCAATTATTTTCTTACTGATTATAAACATAAGGTGATAAAGTGATAAAACATTAGTGGGACAGCTGTAAAATGAGTGCTTTTCCTCTTAATTTGTGATAAAAGTGCTCTGTTTTACCAAATGTTGGGCTAAGCCTGGCCTTAAACCTGTAAAACTAAATAAGTCAGACTTGGAAAAATAAGCCTAACTTATCAGGTTAGATTGCTTCATAGAATATCCTCCTGGACAAGGCACAAAATTTACAGCAATGAATAAGAATCTGAGTGTTTTTGAGCAAATCCCACTTTTTAATCGTCTTTACGTTGAATGGAAATAAAAACGACAGGTGACTGAAGTGTTTATTGCTGAATGAAACAACACCAGGCGATTACAGCTGATCACAGAAATACACTGAAGGTTATAGATTTAAACAATACAAAATAAAAGAGGATGTCGTGTTTAGCTCTACACATAAACACCGCTCAGTTATCGTTAAAATACTCACTCGAGGGTCCCACACCGGTAAATTCAGATTACTGTCCTCGGGCTGTTTCAAAAGCACAGGATTCGGCCACTCCCTAAAAAAACGCAGGTAAAAAACCAGGAATTAGATTTGTGTGATATATAAGAAGGGGTTATACAGATAAAAATGAATGGTTCTCTTACCATTTTGAGAAAACGAGGAAGAATTTGTGGACGAGTGTCGCGGCCACGGCGTTAGGGTAGAGCTGACAGGTCCTGGCCACGAGCATCGCCCACGACACACCTCCGAGAAAACCCAACATGTTCGAGTAGATCCCTCGACCTGAAGACGGCAAGACGCGTTCGAAATGAGTAAATAACATCTGAGCGCATTTGATAGAGACGTTTTGTTTTAAAGCTCACAAAAAACAGATGTAAAAACACAGATTTGTCCTCAATGTCACAGTTTTTTCAGTGATTTTTTGTTTGTCTGTTTCATCTCCTAAAATCATATTGTAACAGGAATCATCTGTGAAAAAAATAGACCTTTAGAAGTTTATTATCAATGATTTAAACCAATCACAGCTCGCTTCAGGAAAAAGGAGCGCTTCCATTGGTCGAAACTGATGTCAATAAGGAAGTAATGGCCGCCGATAAAACATAGAAAGTGTATATTCAGCGCTGAATACATCTTTTTATAGAGAAACAGCACAAAGAAAGAATAACACACAGGAAAAAAAAAATCAAAAAATGTTTAACAAGACAGAGATAATTGCTGTTTTGATGCTGAAGTCAGAGATAAAATAAAATAAAAAATAGTTTAAATAAAAGAAAAGAAACTGATGACAGCAAAGACTTAGAGATGGCCAACCACAGAAATAATTGGGTTTTAATATATTAAAATATTTATAAAATACAGTGAGATTCAAAGCCTTAAAACTGTCCCTAAAAGCCTTGATGTGGACTTTATTTTGTGAGGAACCTGTTCTGACTTTTTGGAGAAATTGAACCTAAACCTAAGTCAGATGTTTGTTTATTTGAAAGTTAAAACAAATGTAGAAACAAATCATAGTTGTCTGCATTAACAGGTTATTTATATCTTTCTCTAATCCTTAATAGCAGACATAAGAAAACAGAAGAAAAGGCCCAACTTTCCAGACATCTTTAAGTATTACGTCACTTTCCTGATTCCATCAAACCAGTCAGACACACTTACGTTTCGCCCAGAGTTTAATGGCTCTCAACGTGAGCCGGAAGTTTTCTTTGTTTGGCACCAGGTACAAAATCTCATCCGTCACTCGACAACCTGTAATTAAAGACAAAACAATACACCTTGAAAATGTTCCAGCATTTGTCCAACAAACAATTAAAAACCACAGTTTATTAGAGTTATGCCCCAGAGACAAATGACAGCTACAGTTACATAAAAGCACAAGGGCTGTCACTTCATCCAATGTTTTTATTTATTTTTTTATTTACTTTATTATATTTATGTATTTATTTTATGATATGGTAACAATGACATCTGTATACATCTAATTTACAGCAAAACTGGAGGCTCAAGGCTTATTTTATGATAAAACTCAAAGCTGTTTTAGAGCGCCCTCTGCTGGATCACAGAGAAACTACATTTACAACCTGTTGCCTCGCCATTATTCCACTCAAACTGAGGTGTTGCATAGTTTTTTGGGTTAAAATTGACATTGTTTTAATTAAAAAACCCAAACTAAGTGATTAAAAGCAAAAATAAATTGGTCAAAATGATCAGGAGAAACACATTAATGAAATACTGACAATTTTGGGGACTTCAAAAATCCAGAATTAATAACGAAAGTGGCAAATTACATCAGTTAAAATCACAAAGAATGAGTAAATACTAGACTGATACAACTAATAATGTAAAGGGAAATAACAGTGCTTAAATGACAAAAAGAGGAATAAAGTAGAAGTCTGCAGGGTAAAGTTTAGTCATTATTCATCTGAAAGAGGAATCTAGGAATAGTTTTAAGCCTGATCATGGACTATTTAAAGACAAATAAGAACCATTGCACACAGTGTTTTGCAGTGTAGAGAAGTACAGATGATGAAATGTCCTTTGGCTGATGTAAAAGCGTGTTAATACAGTTTGAGGTGTACCGTTGAGGCTGCGGATACATCGGATGTCCAAGTTTCTCAGGAGGGAGTCCCCTCTTAGGTCCAGGTTGTCGGGAATAGACTGTAAAGCCAGTCTGGCGAAAAGCAGGTCAATCTGTCAAAAAAAAGACACAAAAACAAGACAAAAAGACTAGATTAGTTTAAAGCTCAGGTACAGGAACACTTTGATTTAGACGTAATGAAATGTGGGGTAATCTCACCTCTATTCCGTCAAATTTAAATTTTATCACAGGTACAAAAGCATCTTCAACAGCCTTAAAAACACAAAATGACAAAGTTAGAGACACATACAAGGCTCATGGATCAAAACTGTGACAAACTAAGGATTATTACATGAAGAACTAGGGTTAAATGAACTGTTTAAAAAGGCGAAGATAAAGAAAGTGGAGGGTTTGGGTTTTGTTAATGTCAATAACATTTGGTCTGGTGGTACATTTTTGTTTTTAAAGAGAAAGACGAGGGTTTCCAAATAGAGAACAGACATTTTTTAAAGGAAAACGCATTTGTTTTTAATGCGTTTTCCTTTAAAATGTAAAAAGTATGTGTTAAAAAGACCAACTTGACAAATACAGGCTTTTGACAAATGAAAGACCAGCTTTTCGAGGATGCATTGGAACTTATGTTGTTATAATAAAGCTAAAGGACAAGGCAGGACCTATGAATCACTCTGGAAACTCTGCTTCCCAAAGAAACGCTCCCTGTTTTAATTACACACTGCACCGAGACTTACCCGCAGGTCTTTGATTTCTTCGAGCTGTTTCAGTTTTTCAAAGAAGGACTGGAAAAAGTCTGTCCTCTCTACGTGACGCGGAGCAACACACAGAGCGTCAATATCAGCTCCTGGAGAGACAACAGTCGTGTAATCAGTGGGTTTAATGCTTCGTGATAAGAGCGAAATGAAAGGTCAAGGGTAAAGAGTCTGTAATTAAACAATGATAAATGTTTATATGTTCTGTAGATGATGTCAGACAAAGATATGCTGCTGTGGAGCTTTATAAGACACTGCCTGCTGTCTTTTAATACGTCTTATACAGCATTTTTTCCTTGTTATTCTCACCCTATATCTCTTTTTTAATAAGGTTTGCCAACAACAGTAAAAAGTGATTCACCCAAGATGTAAAAAAACTCTCAATATTCTTCTTATAACCAATTAGGGAAAAAAATCACTTTATTTTATGCACAGCTTAGTCTGACTACGCTCACAGCTATTTGCAGCGTTAAATGCTAAAAAACTCAACTGCTTTACTAGAAATCGGTCGGCTTTTTACAGAAGATAAGGAGGCAGCATGAAAAGGAGGCAGAGGCTGGTCTTTTTGCTGTCGCTGGTGGAGCATAAATGGGACACAAGACTGATATATCCCACCAGTATCACGGAAAACAGCATAGAACAGGCTTGAACTGTTTTCTCTTGCCTGTGACATAACGACTTAAACAAATTATGTGTTATATTTTAAACCTGGTGCCTATAAAAATACTGTTAACTAAGGTATTACAGCAGATGCACCATTTATTTGTGCATTTACTACAAACAAAACTAAGTCATTTGTTCCCTTTATCTCCACTGACTAATATATTTGCTTACTTTTTCACTCAAGTCATGATTTGTTTGAAGAGATGCACAGGACGATAGCCTCTGTCTCCACTGCTTAAGGTTTGCAGTAAATAAAGCACTTAAAGCAACACTTTGCAACTTTTTTTAAGCAGAATACTGAATAGTTAAGTTAAGGAGACAAATGCTGCAGCAAACACACACAGAACTGTTAACTCCTCATAAATTATATTACAAATATCTCTGTTGTAATCTAATCTTTTGCTTATGTGATACATTTTGGATAAATATATATGTTGAAACCGGAGCACTTTGACTTTAAAAGAGGTTTTTTTGTCCAGAAACTGATGAAATGAATTTGTGGCTATCATTTTAAGGATTTTCATTTTCAGGCTCCATTTTTTGCGGCAAAGTCACATAGTGTTGCTTTAAAGTTATTTTAAATCTGTTTCTGAGTGACTAGGAACAGAGATGCTTGAGTCTAAAAGTTAAATAAAAAGTGATGCATAGTTCTCTTTCAGGACAGTTATTTCACTTGTAGCTATAGAACTGTGTGTTATATCAATGTCAATATCATTAGTCACCAATATTATTGTGGGCAATATGATTTACACAGCCCTAAAGCAGACAAAAATAACCCTTTACTTGAAAATATGTGATGTATTGGACCAAAAGGAAGTGAAAGTGCACGAAAATACACTTGATAAACTTTTCTTTTCATTCCTAAATAGTAAAAACTAAATGAATACATAACATCAGGCCAAATATTACCAGTCCTACACACTTTAGCTTTTGTTTTGTCCCGTTGTGAAACAGATTCACACAAAAAAAAGCCTCTCGTCCAAAATGCGCCTGTGTTTACAGTTTCCACAACTCAGAAACTGGGCTTTTCAAAAACACTCCACACAAAAACTGATGCCTCACTGCTGGCCTCACGCTTCACACTCGACAGAAATGCTTCCCAAAAACAATGACGCGCGCCGCTTTGACAGCTGTGACCGTGACAATGACTGTGTTTACAACCACAAACCAACAGCTCAGTATTAATATGGAGTCATACAGCGCTCCAATCAGAGAAAGAAATAATTGTAATCACTTATTCTGTTTCTTGTCTTCAGCAACAAATAAATCCATCGAACGTACCTTTTGTGTGGACTCCGAGACGATACGAACCAAATGTAAATATCTTGCCCCCAACACAACTTATCGCTGAAGGTGGGAGATTCTGAAAGTGGGACAAAAACATATTATTCTTGGTCAAGTATGGATAATTATATTTAAAAGACACTCAACAACAACAGCAGCAGCAGCTTACCTTTGCTTCACTGATTTCTGCGATCCATTCTTTAACTAAATTATTTAATTTTCCAAGAACTGCAAGTCTGAAAGCAAGAGTCAACAATCAGCATTTAGTGAGGACTCCTGGGAAAACAACAATTTGACTGAAAACAAGCTTAAGATCATACTTTTTATGTTGCTTTATCAATGTTCTGCTTTATTACCTTACTTACGATAACATTAACACATTATTACTTATAATTTACAACAGATCCAGTTTATTTTTGCCTTTATTTTTAGTAAAAGTAAAAGGAACAAGGTGAGAGAGAAAGGGTTCATGGAAAGGTGTTGATTAACGCTGAATTGTTTTTCTAAAGCCAGTTGAGTTGTAAACAAAATGTGCAGTAACATTAATAGACATAATATTAAAAAAAAACAAAACGGAAGGGCTACAATACAATTATAATGTTCAATGACATGTGGGAAACACAGTTACAGCTTTAATTCAGTGTTCAATCTGTGACACAATCATTATCATTACAATTTAGTTTAAATAATCCACACTTTCTTCCATTTACCTAAACTGCATCGAACAAGGGCTAAAAAGTCCCAAAAAATAATCCAGACTAAAATAAATGATCTTTTCTTACCTATGGTTTAATTCTTCTTCATCTTCAAACACCCCAAAGGGCTTCATGGCGTCACACAGCTTCTTCGTGTACTGGTGGTCGATTTCTCTCGGGGGCGCAAGGCTAATGGCAGAAGTGATGCCATAGTGTTTCTGAGGCTGCTGCCCACTAGGCATAGAACTGCAGAGGAAAAATAAACAGAGATCAGCCATATTCATGAGAAGAATACAACAGAATGAATTACTATTATCTGAAATGTAATTGAAGTAGATTTTGTGCAAATTTATATTGCATTAGGGGAAACTATCATTCTCTCATAGATATGCAACTATATTTCTCCATTTATTCATCAGCCTTTTCAAATTCAATATATTCAAATTCATATTGACTGCATATTAGAGAGCCGAGACAAATGGTTTACACGGCCAAAATAAAATGATCTAACCTTGTGAGAATAATATAAAACAGCTCAGCTACATGTTACAAAAAACATGATTTATGCAAAAACTCTATAAAATTTTGCAATAACTTTTTGTAATATTATATTGCCCAAATTTAAACTGAAACATTAAATACAAGGCTGTAAAAAGTAGGTTTCACTCGTCACTAGCAGCTTTGGTCATAATTTTGACATTGTGTTAATTTGATTTAATTAGTCGACATATCCTCTCTAAATGATACTGTGATAATGACATACTGCAGCTCTATCAATCTCTGAATAATTATACTGAATAAACTGGTCAAAGATTTACAATTCATAGAGAACCCACTTATTTTAAAACAGTCTGATTCAAAGAATCAACAGCCCGAGATAAACTGGGAGCTGGAAGGATAAACAGTGTCCTAACCAAGGTCAGCACTTGAGGAATGTGATGTTGTGGCTATAAATAGTAGTCATCACAAGAAAGACACTGAACTTCTCTCTCAGATTAAAAGGTTTATTAAAACTTCAGCTAAACAAACACAGTGGTCTAAATCTAACCATGGTTGATATTTAACAGAGAAATTACAGTTAAATGATCACTCAATGTGTATTTTAACTTCCCAAGCGATTAAAAATGGTAAAATCTTATGTACATTCAAAGATTAAGCTGCTTTGAAGCATTATAGTTGATATTCATGCCATTTAGTGCTCCGTGACTATGTTTGTAGTGAAACAATGCAAAGTATTTACCTCCTACAACCTGCTGCTGCAGCGAATAATACCGCGAATTTATAAAACACTTGCAAAAGACTGACAGCAAATTAGCTTTAGTTGTTTATTGCTGTAATTATTTAGCATTTGTTTATCGCGTTAATATAATGTGTAACTGAAAACGTGCCAAGCGATTAGAACGAAATAAAACGTGAGAGAAGTGTTTGCTAGGTGTGCTCTAGCGGTAACAAATGCAGGCTAATTTGGTGAAGTTAGCAAAGCTAGCGGCTGCTAAGGTAAAATCTGAATAAATACTAAACTATCATCACGAAACAAGAGGTTTAAAAGTATTGTTTCCATATTCTGTGCTCACAAGGGGACAGTGAACTTTGTTAGAGGGGTTAAAGCTGTAATAACACAGCAAACAGTGGCTGCGGGCCTTGTTTGGTTGTTGTGACAGTTGGCTAGCATTAGCCTTTAGCCTATTCTTCAGGACTCTCCAAAATACGGACAAAAATGCAAACAAGCGGCGAGTGTAGCAAATGCATGACTTACCCCGACATTTCTTTCATGACACTTTAAACGTCTTGCACTGTTTTATTGGCTGCAAACCCGTAGAAAAGTAAAGAAAGTCACACAGTGGGAATGATAACAGCCTCGACCTGGTTACAACAATGGTCACTTCGCTCACAGCGGTTCAAACCTCCGCCTGAACCGGAATTACTTCTTATAACGCGACGCTTTTGCTCGTAACCCCAAAAGAACGTACATATCTACCTCTATCTGCATACACAACTTGTATTTCTGTGTGCTAGCAGCGAAAGACGCGGTTTAGGTGCTGAGAATAGTTTGTTTTAATCGAATATCCACGGCGTCTGAGTTCATGCAGCAGCGCGCCGGAGGCAGCCACCATTTCTCATCGAAGCTCCGCGCGAGGCCAGAAATCACGTGACCGGGCTGCGCTCACCAGAGGCTAAAGCTAACCACCACAACAACAGGCAAAAATAGAGGAAATATTTAAAACAGACGAGAAATGTGGCGTTTTATCTCTAAACAGGTATTATTAATAGTGCAACACAATGATCAAACAATTTAAAGTGGCTGTAATTAGGACGTGAATGTTACGGTTAGCTTGTTGTTTTGTTAGCTCCCGTTACTTTGAATGCAACAGGTTACATATTTGAATTAGCCATTAGCAACTTCAAAAATAAAAGTTTAATTATTTAACAGAGATAGTTAAAATTGCGCTTGATCAAAATGACATACTAGGTGTTGTTAAGGTAAATTAAGAATAGCTAATAAACATTACATTTGAGCACAATCAAAATGAAAAATAATAATAATAAACTCTGGATTTGTAATTAATAACATAAAAGAAACATTTATACCCTGCAATCACTGAGCTACATTTGAAAGCAACTGGACTGGACTTATCTCTCTGTTTAACTCTAAAAAGGTTTATTAAAACTTCAGCTAAACAAAGTGGCTTTAAATATAACAATGGTTGAAATTTAACAGAGAAATTGCAGAACAATGAAAAGCATTAATAACATAAAAGAAACATTTAAACCCTGCTATCACTGAGCTACAATTGTTCCAAATGGATGCACAACACCTCTTATCTCTAAATTCTTATAGCCTAGGGTCATTGACTGAATGTCCAAACTACCCCCTTTTAATGCCCTGAAAAGTGAACAGTAATTAATATGCATGCAAAACATACAGTATGGTAAATGTATCTGCACATACTTATACGTAAATAAATAGTTTTAAGCCAACAGAACAAATTTAGAACAATAAACTGTATAAATTAAAAGTGTAGGTGTGATTAATGTCAAATACAATTAGTAAAACTGATAAAATGTGCAAAGTTAAGTCTGTTGAGGGGTAAAAAGTTCAAGGGTGAAGTCTGGTGATGTGCTAATAAACCAAAATCTTGATATCAGTAATGGCCAAGTACTACACCATTCAAAGTATAAGAGCTCTATCTGGTGGAGCAGTCGGATCACTGCACATCTACAGTACGTACTACTTTTGGACAAACAAGCAAATACTGGAATAGCCTTTTCCAATAATAAACAGCTGGGACCACCTTTATTTACTGTTTTGTTCTTTATGCTTTTTGTATTTTTTGTCTGTTAACTGTTTTATGTTATCTATCTGAGGACTGCAGATAGAAATGAGAAATTCTGCTACAATTAGGCAAATTTACAGCTGTAGGATTTGTTACTAAATAAAAAAGACCAGACCATTTATTACTTTTGAACAGTAAAAATAGAACTGTACCATAGAGACCATGTAACACTGCACTAATACACAGAACATGCATAAATGTACTTAAGCTATGCACTGTATATGTATGAGCACTCCTCAACACTGTCTGCATTATATATTGTAATTTTTGTATTTATTATGAAGGCCAATAAAGCTAATTCTATTTCTGAAATGAATGAAAAATAATGCTAGTTCATAAATACATAAATTTAGTCTGTAAATGTACACTTTTTTACACTTTAAACATGACTTATCTCCAGTGCCTCCATAGTTGAGTCTCTAAAGCGCACAAATTCACCAAAATAATGGTGCACAAACTGATTTTTACATTGGTTGTCCAGTATGTCCATGCACATAGATGATGGCTGCATGTTGGGATCCACTTTGATCTCTCATAGGGTCGCTCTACTGAGTTCACAAACGACCTTTAACCTGTCGTCTAAGCACCCCTCCCTTTCTACACACTCCTACTTTTGCATTTTGGACTTTTCCAGTTAGCCTCAGGGCAACTTAGCAACTTAAAACTGCAGCTCAAACGAGAAATAAGTCTATTTTCTTTCAATATGACCGACAGCTCTCTTCTCGTTAATGTAGAGAAATGGATCGAGGACAACAAACACGCTTTTAAGCCGCCGGTTTGCAACAAGCTCATGTAAGTCTTCAGTCTTTGCTTCTGGATAGCTAAAAGTCTCTTACAATAGCATTTAAATGGAGTAATTGCGGTTTATTTGTGCTTTAAAGGCATTTTTGTCAACTCAACATCATGTTTGTTGGAGGCCCTAACACGAGGAAAGACTATCACATCGAAGAAGGAGAAGAAGTAAGAGAAAATGCTGCTTTCGATTTAGATTAACATTAGCTGCATCCATTAGAAACTAGAGGGACTTTGTAAAAACTTTGCATTACGAGAATAAAAGACCGTTTTAGTATTACTCTATGAACTCAGCCCCTCCCCCAGCTCCGAGGGCAAAGTCCAGTGTAAGTTTGCGAGAGACACTGTCATTATTTTGGCTGGTTTGCACAAATTGCCAAAGCTGCAGGTGCCATAGTCCCCTTTTCTTTACTGCTTACAGTAGTTGAAATGCACCTGTACTGTTTTATCTAAGCGTAAGTGCAGTCCTGAGTGGTTATCTGTGTTTTTATCATGTTTATTTGTGTTTAACAGCTGTTCTACCAGGTGAAGGGAGACATGTGTCTGAAGGTGGTGGAAAATGGGAAACACAAAGATGTACACATTAAAGAAGGAGAGGTAGGTGCTCTCTGTGTTATGCTTTTGTTCTCTCAGTTTACAAACAGAAACACCTTTACAATGTCATAAAAAACATTCCCCCAATGTGGCTACTGTGTTAAGAGCTGCATAATACATCGCAAATCCTTAAAGATCCATAAAGATCTGCTTGTATTGCAATAATATTATGGTCTTTCATCCCACAGACATTTACTGTTTGCTTTTCAAATTAAAAGTCAAATCAGAGCATTAATTAGACTGTAACACCAAAAAAGTCATGCCTTATTTCTAAATTTAATCCTGGTTTGGTTTGATTTAACTCTAAAATTGTTGTTTGAATTGAACTGAACTCAGAGAGAATATAGGATAGAGAATAGGAGGATATACAGCAGGTTATATTGTTATCTGATATAAAGCAGATGTCCCCAATGCTTGACAACAACATGAGACACTATGGCTAAGACTATTTTAAAAGGGGTTTTAGAACTAAATATATATTAAAATGATCTCTAAACACTATTATTGAGAAATGCCTCCAGTAAAATATATTGAATTGTTTTTCCAGAGACAAAAATACAAAAAAAACACAGCAAAATAGTTTCCCAGTGAATGATTTTAAACAAACGCGACTCAGGGCCACCTTTCTTTTAGTCAAATTCATCCATGTATCTCATTTAAATTCTTTCCGTTCTTTCAGATGTTCCTGTTACCTGCGCGGATCCCTCACTCTCCTCAGAGACAGGCCGACACCGTGGGGCTGGTCGTGGAGAGAAGACGACTGCTGACGGAAACTGACTGCCTCAGGTATAAATGGAGTAACAAAACTTAATAATAAACCGAAGACCTTTCACTGGAATTTGAATTGGAATAATTTTTAGATGTACTGAGATAACCACCAGGAGGCGACAGAGAGGTTTTGATTTCCTTGTTTTCCAGCTGTCACTAAATGTACTTATCTTTTTGTTTGTCCTTTTACTTTAATCCCCATTAGCTTCCACTTGGCTTCCACTACAAAGACAGTATTTGTCCCACGTTTAGTGTAACAGTAAATTTATCACCAAACTTTACAATTAACCATCTCATCTTTCAGGTATTACGTGGAAAACAGCACTAATATTTTGTTCGAGAGATGGTTTTACTGCGAAGATCTAGGGACACAGCTCGTGCCAGTCATTAAAGAGTAAGACTTTATTCCTTCATACTCATTTTATCTTCCATTTTTCTTTAAACATTCTTTATTTAACGGTCATTGCTTGTCATTATAGGTTTATGGCGTCGAAGCAGGCCAAAACAGGGAGACCTGATCCAAGTATGTGTAAATACACACATGTCAAACTCAAGGCCCCGGGGCCAAATGTGGCTCTTTGCAGTGTTTTATGCGGCCCTTCAATACATTTGGAAAGTTATTTTTGACACTAGGTTTTAATGGATTTGATTTTTGTTACAAAGATAAATAAAACCTGTTAAAATCCACCAAAAACCTGTTCAAATTCAACTAAAACCTGTTGAAGTCCAACTAAAAATTGTTCAATTCTGATTTAAACCTTTTCAAATCAGACTAAAACCTGTTCAAATCCAATTAAAACCTATTCAAATCTAAATAACCTTGTTTAAATCCAACTAAAACCTGTTCAAATCCAACTACAAAGAGTTTCCATAAACAGATGAAATTAATGTTAAAAGATAAGACTAAAATGAAGATGAAATCTCACATTCAAATTTTAACAAAAGCTTCCAAATGTCACCATCTTCGGCCCCTGACAGGATTCTTATTAACTACGGTGGCCCCTCACCTCTTTGAGTTTGACACCTCTGCGTTAATGTGACTGCAGTGTTTAACTCTACATTCTGAACTGTAGTACTCAGTGTAACAAGAGCGAATGAGGCTAATATATGTGTGTTTTTGAACAGATGAAGTCTTCAGGGAGCCTCCGTTTCAGATGAACACCATGAACGTGATGTCTCCGTTCTGCTTCAGAAACTGGCTGGACAAACACCGAGCGGCGCTGGCCAACGGGGGCCCCATCGACCTGTTCGGAGCCCAGTTTGAGACAGAGGTGAGCAGTCATTCATAAAGGGACGGTGAATGTGCCAGAGTGAGATAAAGCCGTATTCCACTAAAGATGGTGTTAAATACTGAGGTAGAAAAGTAAAACACTGCGAATATTTGGACATTAGGCCCACACAATAATTTATCTCATATATTTATTCAACATTGATTATTACATTGATATTACCTAAACAGAAATCTAATCTGTGGCATGTGTATTATTTTATAAGAATGCAAACTTTAGTGGAACACCCATTTGGCTCAGCTCCTTTTTCACCACAACAGACCAGTACATCGAACACATGGCCTCAGACTTGGAGGAGCTGATTCTCATCCCAGTTTCTTCACATTCAGCTGTAAACCGTCCCAGTTCACGCTGAAGTTCCTGTTTGATGAAGCCAGCAGGACATAAAACATCAACAACAAAAATCAGAGATCAATCCTGTGGTCCTCAAACTGGACTCCCTCTGGCCCCAAAATCACAATCTGTGACAAAGCCCTGAGTCTAAAGTAGACCAGGAACAGGTCTGAGTTACTGCTGGAAACCTTCAGGACAGACCCCACACTCCTGGGATAGACACTGGAATAGACTTTCCTATGAATTATGAAAACGTAATAGTTTCATGTAGGTTTTGTCTTCGTTTGTCATTTAGTGAGTCAAGCTGTGGACTGGTTTAGACCTGGTTTAGTCTTGTTTTTATCTGCTTTTATATAGAGACAGTAGTTCTGCTTTGTGGCCAGACTAATCAATAAAAACTGGAGTAACAAGCTCTCTCCTTTTATCGTTGCTGCCACATTATTGTACAAGAATAATCTATGCTTGGATTTTTGATTAATACAATAAAACCACCCTATGATTAACTATACATCTCTAATAATATGTTTACAACTAAAACAAATGACACGTCACACTGTCAAAGCATGATTCAGCTCGACGACTAATGATTTATTCTGTTTTTCCTGCAGGCGATGGTGTTTGGACCGGGCCAGACGCCGGATACGACTCGACAAAGTGACGTCTGGATTTGGCAGCTCGTGTGTGACTTTATTGCGCTGCTATTTTACAACAGGCTTTGAAATGTAAGAACTAAACTGTTTTTTTTGATGCCGTCACTCAGGAGGGATCATCTAAAGTTACTGTGAACGAGAGCGAGTTGAGTCTAAAAGCCGGAGACAGTTTGCTGATTCCTGAACTAAACCAGTGAGTATTAATATTGTTTTGTAAAGACCATTGATCTGGTGCTAAAATAAGTTTTGATTGCCACATATTTTCAATCCTCTGCACCTTTAACTGTTCTCATGCTTTGATTAAGCTGTGTTTTTAAGAGTTAGGTGAGTTTATTTAAATGTACAACCAGTTTACACCTCCAGTTTTTGTTAATTTGCCTTAAACCCATCTAAAATATGCAGCAGCAGCAAATAAATATTTCAAATTGGCATATACAATGTCAGTTCAGGTACCAGTGTGTCTTTATATAAAAAGGATTTGAAGCAGGTATAAAGTGAAGGCAAAAAAAAATGTGTTTCCGTATGAGATAAAAGTCCTATTTGAAGTGGACTTGGACCTGGATGTGTTGCCAATAATTAATATAAAGGTCATACATTTCCATTTTATGTTTTTTCTTATATATCAGCTATTATATATCAACAGACTGCAATGTTTAGCTCCAACTTGAATGGGAAAGGGATGCTTTGGACCACTTTTCGTGCTGATTCCAACTCGTACTGTTCTGCTCCAGTGAAAATTAGTGAATGGAGTTTGTAACAGTGACAGTAATGCAAAAGAAAGTCTGAAATGTCAGAGTTTCCCAAATAAAAAAAAGACTCAGCAGAGCATAATGATCTAGTAGAGAATATTGTCCATTAATAATAACAATATCTGAGCCGTGTTTGCTCTGTTTCCACCAAGCAGTATGTCATTTATTAGTTTGGGTAACACCTGAAATGGATTGTGTTTCCACTGCTCTGCAAGATGTTTATTTAGTAATATGAGAAATAAATCAGAATAAATGCAAAAGAATAAAGATTAGAGTAAACCTGGTGTGTTGTGATGAGAGGATGGAGGTAGAAAAGAAGCTTGTTTATAGTTTATTTTCCTCTTTCTGAACTTTAAATTCAAATAGTTGCTGCAGTCTCCTACATTTTAGCATCATAATAATATGTGTCACCTGTTCTGATCCTGTTTAAAGCAGTGTAAATGACAAATATCTAGGTCCAAGGCTTTATTTTACCAAACCTCGAGCTGTAAAATACAGGCTCTATCTTATCTTAACGCTGTTTGGAAATCTCTGTATCTCTATTCATGAGGAAAAAAGCATGGAACGACACCGTGCTGCTCCAGTGGAAATGTTATGCCCTGCCTTTGTGAGCTCTTTATCTATCTTTTCCAGAAAAACCACAATGTCACTTACTTACCTCACTATGTAACAGGAACTGAGCCTTTTGAGAAGCTTGGGGACATAAAATCTGAATCTAAAAAAACGTGAAACAACCACAAAACAAGCATCTCCACTTAATGGGAGAGAGTTTTCATTGCGTGTTTTTATTTCTCCACTTCTACCATTGTTTTTTGTGAGTTCAGTTTTCATTTCCTGTATTTTTTTTTTGTGTTTTTGTGCAGATACCAGTGGAAGAGAGACGAAGGGACGGTTGCGTTGTTTGTGGCTCAGAATCCAGAACGCAAGAGACCCTGAATTTATGGAGACGTCTGCGGTGGCAAAATACAGAAACAAACACTAAACATGTAAAAACAGTATTAAAACTGATGTGTAAAGATATATAACCTGCATCTGACTCAAATGGACGATCAAACTGTTGCATTAAAGGAGAAGATAGTGATGTATTTGTAATAAAATTGGGGTTAAACAGCTGTGTATCCAGAAATTGGACATACATTATGGATTTTAGGCATCAGGATTATCTTTTAAGTTGACAAAAAATATATATAACAATGAAATCATGACTCAAAGAAAGAAAGAAAGTGTCCCATTGACTTCCATTCAAAACATTCTCTTTTGGGAACTCATTCATGGGGGTCTCCTAAAGGGGAAAAACTCCTAAAGCTAAAGGCTACATGCTAAAAGTCACTGTAATTATATTTTATGCTGGACAAGTTAGAAAAGCGTGGCATATCATCATAGTTTGTCAATGTACGCTGTTGTTTTTCATCAAAGATCACTTTTATGAGTTGACTTTGGCTGGATCTGTGTGCTGTTAGTGAGTGGGTAGCAGATAAAGGTAAGGTAAGTTACTTAATTTATTCGAGAAGAACAAGAAAATCTACATCTGAAAGGATAATTGTAAGTGCGTGGTGGTGATTAGTTTGTTGTGGCAGATAAATTAACTCTTACTTTTTGTACTGCTTTAGTAACTGTGACAAAAAGTGAGCCAAAACATTTCAGTCACTTCTTTAATTGAAGTAAAACAAAACAGTTTTATTTCTGTGGGAGCTGGAGCGATTCTGCAGCGAGACAGGTCCGTACAAGAGTCAAATCTCTCTCTAAGACTTGGATCAGTAATGAAGTGTTTACTTTGCCAGGTTCTCTGCTCTAACCTGAAGAAGTCTAAACAAGAAACGAGAGTGTGTTTAGTTCCTGCCAAAACTTTCACCGGAGACTGACACATCCCTTTACGCTCAGAAACATGTATTTACCAGAACCGTATTATCAGGAATTGTGCAGGATTTTGTAAAAGTGGGTCTATGAGATGCTTATGGACAGATACAGGACTAAAATCTAATCAAATTGACCTAAATCTTGTCTTAATATCCTGTTTTTTTACACAGTTAACTCTATTACAGTGATATTATTAGATTTTTTTAAGGTGGTAGGCACTTCATGTCATTCATACATTTGATTTATAATCCCTAATTATAATAAAATATAACAAAAGCACAATATTAAGGTCAATTCATCTTATAAAATGATTTATTTATGATTTATTTATGACTTTATTTAATATAGGCTGTATTATATGGTAGTCTCAGTGGTAGGTGGCATCATCTAGGCTTTATCAATGATTTTAACAGACGGGAGCTTTGGCCAATCACAGCTCACTTCAGGAAAAAGGAGGGCTCTCATTGGTCGACACTGATGTCAATAAGGAAGTAATGGCTACTTATTAAACAGAGAAAGTGTATATTCAGCACTAGATATATCTTTTTACAGAGAAAAATGGTGCAAAAAAGAGAAGCATAAATAGAGAAAAGCGATGAAACTCAGATAAATATAAATATATATAAAAAGAAAATAGTGTAGTGGAGCTTTTAAATTTGTAAGAAACACTGGGATACTTTCTGATTGACTGGTGATATATTCCATCTCACGCCCAAAGCATCTGGAATAAGCTGTGACTCTGTGATAAAAACATGAAATAATGTCAAAGGTCAATCATTTAAATCCCATATAAAGCTTTATTTATGAATTAAATACACCACAAATCTGAGGATAAGCCCAAAACGTTATCCATAAAGGTAACAGACTTTGACTAAAACAGTCTCCAGGTGATATGACAGTACTTTCCTGGATCTGTTTGTAGTTTTTGAACCTGAAATATCAATAAATGTCCGAAAAAAGACAGTATTTGGCATATTATATATATATATTATATCATATTTTTACATTAAAATATTACCCACAATGCTTTAATAAACGTATTTGGAAGCACATTTTTGCAAAAGAAAGTGCGTTCAGTGCAGTCTTATTCTCAGTGTGTTCTTTATGACGTGTTTCTCTGCGATAAACGCTGCTACACTCCACGGCAGAGCGTACTCCAGAGTCACCAGTCCTTTAAAGTTGTACCTAAAACCCGAATAATCCCAGGGACAGGCCCCTAATAGTGAGAGTCCTGCCCCCCAGAGGAACTCCCAGAGGTAAATGAACAAAGTGTAGACAGTCAGACGCAGAGCTAGAGACAGATTACGTTCCAGGAGCCTCCGTCTGAGCGTCTCCATCACGTAGAGGGCGCTGGAGTACATCGGCAGGGCCCAGACGCTGCTGTGTCCCGGTAAACGTCCGTCCCGAGTGCCGCACCAGTCCCAGACGGCGGTGAAGAGCACCTCGCACAGACAGCCGTGAAGAGCGTAGACGTACAGACGGGACAGAGGAGACAGAGGAGGAGCAGGGACGAGGCCGTTGGACTGGGACCGGCCTGAAGTGTCCACGGGACCCACTGGAAACAAAGTGTATTTAGTGTCTGCTGCTGGAATATTGTACATTTGTGGTAAATTTCAGTTTGGTAATAGTTAAAAGCTGGAAAATAATGTGGTGCCACTGGGATCTGGTGAAATAAACAGATCTCTGGTTTATTTATTATATGTTTTATTCTTCAATTCAATTAAAAATACAATTCAAATCACAATTAGTTGAAAAATGGGTAAAAGTTGCCCTTTTTCTCAACAGATTTTAACTCTTTAACCATTAACCATCAAAAGTATAATAAGTAATATCCTAAGTTTAACTTTTGCAGATCCATGGAGTGGGTCAGAGGCTGTGCACAGATTCAACTATAACTATTTTCTTATCTGTATCTTTATTTAGGCTCAGACAATACTTCAGATTTCTTTAAGTTTATTCTGTTCCTTCTCCATTGGACAGCAGTGTTTTCATGCTTTACGCGGATTAGCCGGTTTACGTCGAGGCTTAACAGGTTAGAGGCTCTTTTTTACCTGCTCAGAAAAGAGATGCTAAGGAAGAAGGAAGAAGGTCATTATGGCGCTGTAAACTTTTAACTGAATGAAGAGGCCAGACTGTGAATATATCGGTCGAAGGAGACAGGAGTCACAGAGGAAGCGACTGAAAGAAGAGGAAGAAGGAAGGAGAAGTAGATGCTAAATTCTGTTGCAGTAAATCATGGACTGACCCTCATTATTCATTCAGAAAAGCCACTGTTTCATGAAATACAGCTATGTCTATGAGCTTTGTTACTTACACATTACAGCACTGAGGTTAAAAGGTCATTTTTGGTGTCACTTTATAATAACTACTCATTATTAATCATTCACAAAGCATCATTCTTTTCATTTTCCGGACTTTTATGTGAAAATTTACACTAGTTTTGACAATTACAAGGATTTTTCCTCAAATAATTCAACAAAAGCTCTATTTATTATTCAGATTACACTGTCAACACTGCATTTTGAGGTTTATTCCAGCATTGAATCATTTTTTATGCCAACATTAGTTGTGGGCAAAGGCAGAATTGGTCATTATTCATCTTTAGGCACTAATCTTTTCCTATAAACACCCATTTCCCAGCATTCCCAGCATTCCCACTCTCACCTGCGTCCTTCTTATCCCTCGTCCTCTTCAGCTCCGTCCGCTCCATCCTTCAGCGGCATATGTCCCGCTGTAATCCTCTGCTCTCCGTTGACACTGAGGCTCTCGGGCTAAACATTAAGCCGCTGCGCGTTATCACAGTCAAACAGTCAGCTCCGTCCCAGTAAACAACAAAAAAAAACCTGCGTAAAACCGGTCCCAGTATTGATCAGTGTAAAAAAGTGTATGAATGTCCCGTTGTAAGAGAGAAAATAAGTGAATGGATGAGTGTTGGGGCTGAGTTTGGGGTCAGAGCTGAGGTTATCAGTGAGCTGCAGTGAAAGGGTGTGTCTCTGCTGCTCAGAAACAGGCTTATTATAGATTATTTCAAAGAGTGTCAGAGAAAGCAGCTTATTATTTGATGCATTTGAAAGAAATTGACTCATAACTATCATTTGATATCTTATAAAACTTTACGAACCATTTTCCAAGGCTGAAAACTTTAATATAAATAATAAGCTACAGAATAATTAATAATCATAAAGGTCCGTACACATTTTTTATTAAGTTATACACTAATATTATACAATTATATGTAATATGAGAAGGTGAAATTGTACATTGCAATTCCTAATTCATCTCCAAATTTACATGATGCTGTGTGTGAACAAACATAGTGGAAATATGTCTGATGATGAGTTTATTTTAAAGTAATGTAAGCTGAAAAAAAAGAAACATGAATTAAAAATGTGTGATAAAAGTGTGTGTGGATTGATAAAACTGGATTTGATTTGATAAACTGCATTTAACACAGAGGTAATAGCTGTTTTTTCGTTTTGGAGGCACATCCGGGGCACATCGTCTTAAAATAAACAATTAAATAATGAATTAATCAAAATAAAATAAAATAAATGCATTTTTGCTGTATTTTCTATGTGGATTTACATATTCAAAACAGAAATAAAACAATTACTTTGCAGCAGGGACGTGAGTAGTACTGGTGCCCTTCAGAGAGAACGTCCTGAGTTTGAATCCTAGGAGTTTTTTAATGTTCTCAGGTGTTTTTCTGGAACGTTGACTATAGTCTCAGGTTAGTCACATGAATAATTACTGGTTCTCTCTGGAGAGGGTCCCAGCTCCTGAGCAGCAACAAATCAAGAGTAATTTAAAACTTCAATTATTTAATAAAAATGCCCACTTTCTGAGGAGTAATAGGACTGTTCACACCCCTCCTCTCAGACAGAAATCAGCCTCAAAACCAGAACCATTCCTGCTGGATCACATTTGGTTTATTTGTTTATTTAATTATCTTTTAAACCTACAGTGAGCAAAAAAAAGCTAAAATGGACAATTGTATGGTCCATAAAGTCCTATAAACAGCAATTTCCTAAGAATTACAGTTTAATTTTGTTTTAGGGCCCACTTTATATCATTTATTTTTGTCTTTATTTTAAAAAGAAAGCATAGGTGAAAGTGACATTAACAGACATATATATTTACCTTGTAGCTATTAATAATCACTGATCACAGCTCTGACACATACAGACCTGTGAAAGGGAACAGAGCTGTGCCATAAAGCCTGTGTTAAAGCAGAAGCTGTGTCGGGTTTGTTTGCTTTGAGCGTGCTCTAATAAAGCAGTCAAATGAGTGACAGGCTCCAGATCAGAGTCCAGCGATGCTCAAACACACGAAGAGAAACGAGGAGGAACTGAACCGCTTTACAGGAAACAGCAGCTGTAAACGTATCGAGCTAAAAGAGGACGGAGAGAGGGATTTGAATGGGTTTGTTGAAGTAAATCACCTCAGAACAACACATTTGCCACATGTTTGTTAATGTTGGTGTATTATTGTGCTGCTGTAATATGTAATGTAATATGTCATTTCATTTATAGATTCATGTACAGCAGTATGAACATTAAATAGTAAAAAAATACATAAATGCTGCTTTAGTGTCCTGCATTTTGATTGGCTGTAGATCATTTGTGAAGGAGTCGGCAAAGTTTCCAACGACTAAACAAATTTCTTGTTGAACGAAGCATGAAAAATACAGCGAAAAATGAGATGCTGCAACAATCAGGACGTGAAAAAAGACTGTTCTTAGTCTCTATTGTTTTTTGTGAGCTGTGTCAGAGGGAATTCTGCGTTCCTGCTGTCGATTTGTCGGATAATAACAACGTCAAGCATTTTCCCGCTCTGTCCTTTTTGTCCCACATTTGGTTTGTTATTTTCTGGTCACTCTAGCTTTAGCTTTATGCGATCCATCTAGACTCTTGTCTGGTGCGCGATAAAAGTCAAGGAAATAGATTTAGAGACAGATATAGCTCAATAACTGTGTAATGATCCACACTGGTGCTGGTCTTGTCTTCCTCACTTTTTCCTGCCAACATGGCCGACAGTAGGACACATGACATCTGGAGCTCTCAGGCAGTTGTGTTGCTAAAGATGCTAAAGAGGAAATAAAAGAACAGAAAACAAATTGTGGTCAGAGTTTGATAAATACAATACTTTTTTCTTTTTTACATAAATGCTGCATTAAGACCTTCCCTCTATTCAACAGCTGCTAAGAGCTTAAATATAGTAAGGAACATGTTCATTCTAACAATTTAAACAGACTGTGGCTGATTTTTTTCTTCTACTTTTCTTCTACTCCAAATAGTTTATTGTAAAAGCATAATTTGTGGAAAAAAACAGTCTTTATAAAGCCATCTACAGTTTATTCTAAGGGATTGTAATAGATGAGAACCTCTATTCAGGAACAGAAAACCTTGCAACAAAAAGGAGCGCTCCCATTGGTCGACACTTGTCACATGACGTTCCAGGAAGTTTAATAGCTGCAGATAAAGTGTATTTTCAGCTGAATATGTCTTTTAACAGAGAAACAGCTGAAAAAAGAAAAGCATCAACAGAGAAAAGGGAGGCAACGTAAAACACAGATAAATACTGTCAATTCAATCACGTAATGTTTAACGAGGAGGAGATAATTGTCGTCCTGACGCTGAAGTCACAGCTAAGCTAACGCTAAACTCTAAACTTCAGTTTGGTCAAATGGATTAGTATTAGAAATGGGCATAACAGAAAGCTTGAGTGTCTCATACAGGAAAAAAATACTATTGACTGTAGCAAAGAGAGAACATGCTGAGTCTAGACAGAAAGAGAACTGTAACCACTAAAAATATGTACCCTTTGTTAAACCCAAATGAAAGTGTTTTTCTCTCTTTGGCTGAATAAAAGCCGGTCTGTCTGGTGAAGGATCAGAGATTAAACCGAGAATAACAGAGACATAACAGGTGAGTGCAACAAATACTGCTTCATTCACTGTTTAAATTAGTTATTCTCTTCTTACATTTAAAAATAAAGTCCTGCAGTGTGCTTTGTTTAAAATATACTGCATTTTCTCATTGACTTGGTACATGGGATTTTAGTCTTAAATACGACTAGAAGAGAAGAAAATGGGACTCAAAAAAAACAAAACACTAAAAAAGACCAAAGCTGTAGAGAGACCACATCATAAACAAATGTGGGAAGGACTGCACCAACTGAAGCCAACAGAGACTGAAGTGCACTGTTGTTTTTGAAAGTCTCCGTACTACTCTCCGTACTTGTCCATCCATGCTTCAGTGCAGCTAGAATGTATTTTGGAATCAACGCTTACGTTTGTTGTGATTTGCAGTTGTTCACTTGGATTATTCTGAAATTTGTCATATGAACCTCAGAGACCCCTTCAAAACAGAGGTCTCGGTTCATCAATAATCATTACATATCAATAATTGTCCTGTAAATTCCATTCCATAAGATTCTCATGCTTTAATCCTTGTTTGGTGAACACTATGAGAACAATATAGCGTCTATAACTGTGCTTCCTTCGAGTCTTCAACACTGGCTCCACTCAGAGGTTTTCATTCAGTATTACAGTGTTTTTATTTTTAGGTTTTCTTAAGGACAAGTGACAGTATAAACTTTATTATCACTGGTTTGGTTACTTTGTTCTATGTCTGTGAAATAATCAAAACCAATTTAACATCACAAAGAATCTATTGAGTATATATTCACACATAAAATGACTTATTACATTTAAATATGTTGTGTTTATGTTTTGAGTATTTTTATATCATTCTAAAACACATGAATTTAAATAAAGGACTGTGACATGACGTAACTTTGATTACTTTCTGAGACAAAGAGCCAACTATTATCTCCTTGAACTGGGTTTTATTGACATCTTTAGTGTATTTTTCCAACACAGACAAATACAAACAGAGCTATTTTGGTGCCACTTACCGTTTCTTGCTGATGACCTGATAACCGTGTACTTTGGCATCTGTTGGCTTCATCTCATCATCAAAACACCACTCTGTCTGTTCGTTTGTCTCACGGCTGTAGAACAAACCTGTCTCTGCAGCGTCCCGTCCACATCAGATCTAAACTCTTCAGATTAGCATCCATTGTGACTTTTCCGAGCGTCCCATCCAGGAGAAATCTCACATACCTCCTCAATCTCCGCCTCTCTGTCGACTCCTTCTTAGTTTATCTCTGTTTATCCAAAACAGTCTGCTGTTTACTTACAGTGTGTGGTGGTAAACTGGGAGAAAAGTGGATTTATATGTTTTTTTGGGGTTCTTTTGGGTCAAATGTTTCATAAATTACTGCCTAAAAAGATCCTGGATTCAGTCCTCAAACAGGGCAGGGTCTTTCTGTGTGAAGTTTGCATGTTGACTTTGAAAAAAGTAGGACAAAAGGAGAAATTAATGGTAGTGTGTCTATGTTACCGTAGCATAACCCAGCTCTACGTTCCCCTAAACTGTAAATCAGAGCAGTAGCTTTTGCATAATGTGCTTTCAGACACGTACACACACAAAAAAACAAACAAAATTGATGTAATAACTTAAAGAGAAGTAAGTGATTGTGAGTAAATCTTCAGTCAGGTTTTGGAGTCATGATTACAGTTGCCATTAACTAAAGCAGTAATGGAGAACACTTACGTTGAACGAGTAGCTTCATTAAAGGCGTTCTTTGTTTTTTTGCAAAGCAGAAGCACTTGGACAGACATGTTACTGACTCAACTCTCTATAACAGTGACCGATGTGTGAAGATGCAGCTGTTTTAAGATGGAAGGATTAGTCACAATCAGTGCTGAGGTAAATTTACTGCTGCTACATGTTTGAGTCTTTAGAGCTCAGAGGAGTCACGTCAAAAAGATGGAGGCTGGAGACTCTCTGGAGGATCTAAGGCAGGAGAAGTTTGTAAGCCTTTAATATTGGACCCAAAGAAAAACAACCCGTAACACTCTGCATCAGAAGAGAAAAGGTATAAGAGGTATAACAGGAAGAGATGTTTAGATAAGTTGATGTTTGCTAATGAGCGTTATAGTCGTTTAAATCATGTCTTAAACAATGCATTTGAAGTTTCATGTTTGTATTAATTCTATCCATTACAAAAAGCGCATGGACATAACAGAAAGCTCGATTCTTGTACAGGAAAAGAAAATGGTAGCAAAGAGAGAACACGCAGACTCAAGACAGAAAGAGAACTGGCTCAAGGATGGAACCCATGGCCTTCTGGCTGAAAGGATGGACTGCTCCAAATCACTTATTCATTAAACACTGTCTTCTCCTCGAGTCTCGTCCAAATAACATTTCCCATTTGTCTGAGTCACATTCAGAGGGATTTCTCACGTGAGGCATAAGATACCACAAGTTTTGATTTCCCCTGAAATAAAGCTCGTGTCAGAACAAGCCCCGGGAGAGCACCTGAACGAGGAAGATCGTTGTGATTGGAGCAGATTTATTCAGTGTCTTTCCTTCTTCGGGTGAATAAAAGCCTCTCTGTCTGGTGAAGGATCAGAGAGGAGCGATTAAACCGAGAATAACAGAGACATAACAGGTGAGTGCAACAAATACTGCTTAATTCACTGTTTAAATTAGTTATTCTCTTCTTACATTTAAAAATAAAGTGTGCTTTGTTTAAAATATACTGCATTTTCTCATTGACTTGGTACATGGGATTTTAGTCTTAAATTTGCAGTAACAGCCAGCAATCATTTTTTAATGTGGCGTATTACTGCAATATAGTTTGGGTTTTTTTTTTAATTGAGCAAATAAATAAAAACTGAAATAAAGCTGTAAACACCCTGGACCTGTGGCTCCCAAACGCTGGGGTGGGACCGAAAGTGACTCATGGGAGATTTATTTTGGCTAAACATTTATATATGGTCAGGAAAAAAGAATGACACTATGCTAATCAAAAGGACAATGGACAAACAATGAGAAAATGTCCTAAATAGCTTATGAAACTGTATTAAGGACGACTAGAAGAGAAGAAAACTGGATTACAAATGAACACACTCAAAAACACCGAAGCTGTCGGCAGACCAGATCATAATACACCTATAGCTTTATCCAAGTCTATATGAACAAGATGGAATCTAGTTTAATGTTGTTGCATGAACTTTGTCTCTTTGTCAGTCTCACTGTAAGCACTGTTTACCTCTCGAGCTCCAGTCCAACTGGGCCGTAGTAAACACGTTACTGACTCATTATACACTTACCCTTTAACCCTTTAACCTATGAAATATATGACGTACTTCTCCTTAATAAATGTTTTTCTTCTTCTTTTGCAGTGTTTGAACTCTTTGGTGCCATTTCTTCACAAACCTCCTCAAAATGTCCAACGACTCCATCAGTTTACACCACTGTCCTCTTGATCCTGAATCCAGGACGTCCTTCCTCTTCCTCGTCATGATCGTGGAGGTCGTCATCGGTTTACCCGGCAACCTCCTGGCTTTGTGGATTTTCTGTTTCCGGATGAAAACCTGGAAACCTCACACCATTTTCCTCTTTAACCTGATGCTGGCAGACTTCCTGCTCCTGGCCTGCGTCCCGTTTCGCATCGACACCCACCTCCGAGGCGACCACTGGGTTTACGGCGAGGCCTTTTGTCGAGTCAACCTCTACATGCTGGCGGTGAACCGATCGGCGAGTATCGGCTTCATGACCGCCGTGGCTTTGAACCGTTACTTCAAAGTGCTCCATCCGTTGTACTGCGTTAGCCTGATGTCCACGCGACACTCTGTCTGCCTCGCGGGCTTCATCTGGGTCATCGTTATCGTCCTACGAATCCCACTTTTAACCACAAACCTCCTGCATCCAAAGGGAAACCTCTCCTCGTGTCAAAGTTTCAACACGTACCAAAACCCGCCGTTAGCCATCACTGTGCATTACATCGCCTACATCACCGAATTTATCTTCCCCTGGATCCTTCTGCTCTTCTGTTCAGCTCGGATTATTTGTTATTTAAAAAGACAGGAACAGGTCATACAGCAGAGGAAGTTCAAGAAGGCGATCAGGTCCGTGGTGGTGATCAATCTGGTGTTCACCGTCTGCTTCCTCCCGGCGATTGTCACAGGATTGGGAGCAATGGTCATAAAAAAGTATAGACCCAAAGACTGTCCGTCTTTCAGACGCATGGTTCTCAGTTTCATGGTGGGAATTGGAATAACGTACCTCAACAGTGCCTTAGATCCGGTCATATACACTTTCTCCAGCTCCATGTTTCGTAGCGCCCTGAAGAACGTCTTCAAAAAGCAGAGATACTAAAGACTTTGGTTGTACACATTTGATTTATATGATTATATACAGTATGTATTTGCAGATGTTGGTAACCAAAGCCTGTACGTAAGTAAAACGCTGTTAGTATTAAAGGTCCTTTATATAGATCTTACCAATACTGGTATTAGCTTCACTAGAACAGCTCTTATACATTGTGTGAGATGGACATGACCAAACAGAGGAAGGACTGCAGTTGGTCACTTGGATTATTGTGAAATTGCTTCAGCCTTTTTTTTTTGCAAACAAATGAAAGTATTTTAAATAAAAGTATTTATTTTATCCCAGATGACATGGATGAGTGTAAACATTTTTCATCATTTCAATCATTTTTTGTATTATTATCATAATCATTATTATTGTTATTATTTGTTTTAGTGTCATTTTACGCCTTTTAGCCATAGAATGTATAAATAAGCAAGTAAAAAGTGCACTTTCTGTCAGCACAGCCTGTAGTTACGCCACCAGGGAGCCTCCAGGGGGCGATAATGCGCTGTAACTCACAATCACCAGCCGCCATTAAACAAACGAATTAACGTTGTTGCTGTTGCTCCGCGGGAAACTAACGTGGACCAAAAAGTAGCGACAGATAAAGTTATTTACGGGGTTTCATCTGCTGTGACGCTCTTTTCATTTTAACAACCCAATTTAAGGATCCCGGACATTTGTATTTACGAGTTTGAATAGGTTTAGAAAAAACCCCAAAGTGTTTTATTGATGAATTAAGCAAGTGAAAGCTAAAGGCTAACGCTAACCGGTCCGACACAGGAGGGTTAACAGGTGTTGACTTTGTGTCTCGTAAATCCACGGCGTTTAGACTCGAAGTAAAAAATCTAAAGAGAATCGGTTGTTCTAGTAGTTTGTTGTTTCTAATTCCATGGAAATGTCACTGGTTCCGTTTGGAAGCAGGAGCAGAAATGTGTCAATGGAGCAGTCCGACAGCGACTCGGAGGAAGAGGTAAAAACTGACTTAAACAGCAATATTATATCACAGTTATAATATCTTACCTTACGTTACTACATTAGAGCTTAAACTGACTTTTCACATATGTTTTTACTGTATACACTGAATAACTATGTCGATTTTGAACCTTATATATCTTTACTTTGAATACTATAGATTGGTTGAGTTGCCTTTTAATAATTTGGCCATAAGTCTTTAATATAATATTAATCTTTAAGCAATATTAACCGTTTCATCAGCTCATTATCTAATGCTAAAATAAATTGACAATATTTAAAAAAAACTTGTATAAAGAATAGGTTTTGACTGTGCCAGAGCCAGTAACATTATCACTTCTTTTTTCGTGTAAATATTAAGATTAAATCATTCAAACTCTATTTCTATAGCATCTTACAACAGCCAAAGCTGAACCAAAGGGCTTTCCATCTCTGTCGGTGCAAATATAAATTAAAGCAAGCAGCATGAAGATAATAATACACAAAATAAAATAGAAAAAGAAAGTGTCCTAGAGCTTTTAAGTGTCAAAAGCAGCTCAAAATCCTAACAGAATTAGAAACAGGGATGATACTGTACTATATTGTGACAACTAAAATAAAAAAATATATACAAGAGAGCTCTTAAAAGTCTCTGTGGTCCAGCTGTAAGTATTTTTGTATTATTTCTGGAATAATCTCAGAACCTTTCTTATTGTTGCTTGTGTCTGAGGCTTTATGTAATTAGAAGATACAATATTTACATCATCAATTGCACTATAACACTATATGGACTTTTTATTTAATTTAATCCCTTTATTTCTAATGCTTTGTGTCTGTATTTAGTCCCAGTGCCTGCAGAAGCTAATCTCCAGTTTGTATTGTTTTGTTAAATTGTCTTGTGCCTCTCTCGTCTTGTTTTTTCCAGACCAAGCTGCCTCTGAACCAGTTCTTCCCGTACATCCGCTGTGGCCTCTGCTGCGGTTTTCTCATCGACGCCACCACCATCACAGAATGCCTCCACACCTGTAAGTTACCCCAGTATGCAATTACGAGTGAGTTTACGAAGCTTTGTCCAGTTTATGTTTGACCGTGTGTATTTCCTTGTCCTTCCAGTTTGTAAAAGCTGCATCGTGAAGCACTTCTTCTACAGCAACAGATGTCCCACTTGCTCCATCGTCGTTCATCAGACCCAGCCGCACTACAACATCAGGTAGAGCCTCATTTTGTCGTATATTTGTAGTAGGTCTTGGATTTTTCTAATGTTTTACTTTTTCTTAGCTTAATTTCTCTCTATGAATCCCCATTTTAGACATTTTTTTTTACATTTGTTACTTCTTAGTCTCTTTTTGATGATTCTTAGCAGTGTGCCATTGCTTTTTACTGCTGTTTTCTTGCTCCTGACCTCTCTTAAAACAGCTTTTCTCTCTGCCACAAACCTTTTTCTTAATTTTTGAACTGATATACATTTATGCTTACTTCCACACTTTCAAGAAAACCAATACATGTACGTTTCAGCTCAAATCTAGGCCATAACTAAGGAGTAAATACACAATTAAGTTAGAATTTAAGTACATGACACTGAAAAATTCTCCAGCAGCTTCTTTTTGTCTTCATACATAATATAATAAACAATTGTAGGTTTCTTTTTAGCTTCTGTTGCTTGTTTTGTAGAGATTTGTCCTCTATTATGTCACATTATTCACTGTAACTTCTTTTCTCTCTTCAGACCAGACAGGCAGCTGCAGGATATTGTTTACAAAATGGTTCCTTTTCTTGAAGAGAGTAAGTAAACAATATAGTGCTATTACTTTAGGACATAACCTTTCACTTTCATTTGACTAATTCTTTCGTATTTACAGTGGAAAGAGAACAGATGTGTACGTTTTACAAAGAAAGAGGCCTGGAGGTGCCAAGACCAGGTACGACATGTCCATTTTGTTATTTTTTAATGATTCATTGTAAGATTTACACACATACATTCAGAATCAGGTTAAAAACAAGTGAAAATAAATAATGAAAATAACAGAATACGTTTTTACTCTAGGTTTTGTGAAATAAAAGGCATCACTTTCCATTAAAAAACAAGAAAATATAGACCTATTTTTTAAATTCTAAATAATTATCAGCCTCTATAAAGGTTTTTATTTAGGAAAGCAAACGCTAACAGCTGCTTTTTTCCATTATTTTGACAATAAACCATGACGTATGACACAAACTGACTTACTTTTATACATTTAGCTGCATTTTATTTAAGGAAATATCTCAAAATAATCCCGTCTTTCCATCCGTCCCAGTTTAACAGACAGATATTGTGCTTGACCTGATTTATTTTTGTTCTGTCAGCAGCGATAGCGTCTCCTCCGAACCCTGTCGTGTTGAAGAAGAGGAAGGACGCTCCTTCTCAGGCTGTTTTCACGATGCCTCCTGAACTCGACGTCTCGCTGCTGCTGGAGTTCGTCGGGTGAGACGCACTTTGTGGACGCTACTTTTTAACTCAAGTTCATCCCTAGCTTCAAAAAGGGCCATGAATTACACTTTTCTCCTCTTCTTAGTTTTCTGAGGCTTTTATTACACACAACTGTTGACCTAGTTGTGTTATACAGCACTAATAAAGCTGTTTAAATGTAGGATCCAGCCACCAGATGGTCCTGTTGCTTCACCTTGTCTCATTAAAACTAAACGGTAATGACTTCTCTCTCTTTTTGTCAGAGCTGAAGAGGGCATTCGACACTACAAGGTAAGATTAAATCACAAAATAGTGTTCAATGAGAAACTTCAATACATATTTTTTACAACAAGTCTGTAGATTATACCTGAAGTGACAGAAGGTATTTTTTTTTTACAATTTTATTACCTACGGCTCTCAATTTAACTTGAGATTTAATTTTGAAAAGTGTCAAAAAATAACTATCACAAAATCATATTTAAGAGAGGCATTTATTTATTTATTTGCCTCAATTTAATGGGGCGCTTTTTACAAATAATTATAATAATGTTTGGCTTCTTAAACTCATTTCCACTGCTTCCGATGCTTATGTTTGTCAGTAAATAAATTCTGTTGCGTATGTAGAGGGCATGAATTATGATTGGAAGTAAAAAGTAAATGTATAATTACCGTTTAAAGCTGTCTATAAACTATTTTTGATTCTTTTCTGTTATTTATTTACTTCCGTCCAGCCTTTAGAGCGGCGTTTCGTCCGTGTTTCCGGTGAAGCCACAGTCCGCCACGTGGAGCTGTTCATCAGGAAGAAGATGGAGCTGAGCCCGAGCTGCCAGGTTTGTACCAGACTCAGAAATCTTTGACTCGTTGTTGTGTTTGAGGAACGTAGACGTGACTTTAATGAAGACAGAGCTGCCGTAGTTAAACCAAACGCAGACTGTGCCACCGTTTCACCTCTGAGGCTGGATAACGTCACCTGCTCGAGGCCAAAACTCAGCGGGACACCGGTCTCAAAGGAGGACGGACTTAATCTGATTAGAGCTGAAAAAGTGTTGCAGTGAAAGCAGCCGTCTGTCTGAGAGAGAGGCCAGTCTGAAGGCAGTTTGAGTTGGTACCATTTTGTTTTTAGTAACACGTGGATCAGGATTAGAGGCTTATGCTGACTTCCTGAGTAAACCTGACCGGGGCAGGGTCAGAGCAGGTCTCTAAAGTCTGCTGTTACTGAGTCTAAATGTGTTCAGTCGACCACAGGACAGAGATATATTCACAAAAATAACATGTCTTATCTGAAATTAGAGTGAAAGAATGAACTGCCCCAACAATGATCTGATGGGATTAATTACACCATAAATTAAACCTGACACAGCTTTGTTAAATTTGTTAAATGAAGATGTGTGCTTCATGTTTTTCCTGCCTAAAAACACCCTAAACTCCATATTTCCATTCTTATTTGGCTTATAAAACTGATTTTTAGGGTTTTCTCAACTTTGTTTTGAAAATTCAGTGGATTTACATTTGCTCTGGCACTATTTTTTTGTCCCATTTTTCTCTCTGAAGGCCAAAAATGACTTAATAATACATATTTAGGCCAAATATCCAATCCACCACACTCTGTTTGTGCATTTTCTTCATTTAAACTGTTGTAGAAAGTCCTAAAATCTCCTAAATGTACAGAGTTTAGAGACATATTTATTGTGTGTGTTGCAGGTGGATGTTGTCTGTGGAGACCATCTTCTGGATCATTATCAGTCGCTCAAAGACATTCAGAGCTCAGTGGGAGAAGACGCACTGCAGGTAAAGGCAGAACACACATTAATTTACAAAAGAAAACACTGGAATATATTCTAAAACATTGTCTTTTTGATTTTTCTTCAGGACGGTCTCTTGGTGCTACACTTCGGCCTCGTCCTGCCTTCTCCATAAACTCAGAAAACCAAAAATACACTTCTCTAAGGCACAGTTTATGGAGCGAAAACACAGAAGGAATATCAACTTAATGTATGGAGGATTCATTTGGTGTCATTTATTTTTCTTCAGGGAGCAATCGGATACATTTTCTCAGTCACGTTTGACACAATATTGAGTTTGATCTTGTACAAAGTGGAGTGTAAAGATGATACTTAAGATTTGAAGAGGTTAGGAGCACTGCTGGGCATTAAATCACATTTTTTTAGATTCATTTAAGTTTTTAATTTTGTACGATGTCAAAAACAGCCATATCCATGGATCAGATTTAACAGAAAATGTTTCTTCTGACCCTGCTCTGCTCACTTTGTCGTGGCTAATGCTGTTAGCTCCAGAGCAGCTCCAGTAAAGTCTCTGGAGACTCTGAAGTAACTGGACGATCAACAGAAACAGTGTAGTATCTGCAGGACAGCGTACTTTAATGATTTATGCAAATTAGCCACGATTGGAGCACTTTTAACGTCTTTTAACAACGCTTTGCGCAGCAGAAATGATTAGACTTGAGTGTGGTCGAGCTAAAAAGTATCTAACCTAAACTGCTTTATATTCACTCTAAAGGCTCACTACTGTTGTTTAGTGTTGATAAAAAAACAATTTGAATGAGTAGCAAGGCAAAAAAAAAAAAAAATCAATTAAAATTGTCTGAAAAATGAAAATAATTTAGATTTTTTCAATTTTTTTTCCAATTTTTTTTTAATCGGCTTTGAATTATTAAACTGCTTTATTAATTAGCTTCATTAACATTCATTAAGTGGTTATGAACTGATATAAACAAGAAGCCTCTTTCTATTTTGACACACTGTAGATTCATCCTTTAATACAGTTTGGTGCTGCGAGTCTGGACATTTTGCAATAGTTTTTCAGTTTTGTTTAATGAAGTACTGTTTGTGCCACTTTTATTGAGTATTGATCAGGTAAACACTGAGGTAGAAGCTGGAAGAATATAACCAAACTCCTGTTTAAACTGTGAAAAACACACATTTATCAGCCTTATGCCTCGTCCATAAAGAATGTAACTAAAACTGTTGAAACTGGGCTGTCTTCCTCATATTTTTGTATATTTATATTGTTTTGTCTTTTCTGAAAAGGGCTGGAAACCAAAGGGCTGACACTGTTTTCTTAAATATGTAACGCTGCTAACATTTGTGAATTCTGTCTGGTTTATACTGATGTTTTTGTTTTAATAAAATCACACTAAAGATCATCAGACTTTTTTAATTTTCAGGATTCTGTCAAAGCAAAAGGGCATATTATTACTTTTCCACACCACATCAAAGAAAATCTATGATATTAACAAGTTATTTCAGGTTTTTAATGTCAAATTCATTCAAAAAGTTAGTCATTTGGTCTTTATTTATTGCTGAAGACACAGTAAAAGCAGCATGTGATTTATTCTTTTAGCAGCAGCCTCTGGTTCGCACACAGTTAAACTCTAAAATAAAGCACAGGATAAAAAGTCGATGCCGCTTTTAGATAAACCTAATTAAAGATTAACCGTTTAGCCTTGGCTCAGAGACAGAAAAGACAGAAAAGGCTCCAGACACAGACACAAAGCTAAGGCTACGTCCACACGAATATGTTTTCTCTTTTATTTTGAAACCTGGTAGCGGTTTTCTACACTTCTTCCTGGTTGGTCTGTCCCCGTTTCTCCGTCTCTCCGTCCTCAGTTGTTGGAATTGACGTCCGCTTCGTCCTTCTCCTCCTTGTAGCTCTCTTTCGCGCCGCTCTCTTTGTCTCGGCCGGGGCCCCGGGGCTGGGCTCCTGAAGCTCGGGGCTGGTAGCCGAAGCTGGCTCCGAAAGATACTCCGGAGTTAAAGTGCGTCTCCTCTCCCTCCAGCAGCTTCCTTATAGGAGCAGAGACACATGACAGGCTGGAGACCACGGGTATCAGGTCTGTGCTGTCGTAACGGCTATTACTATGAAGCAGATTGAAGCTGGTGATGCTAACAGGCGGCGTTAGCTTCGGGTTTCTCTAGATCAGGCCTCAAGCTTCAGTGATAAAATGTACTGTTTATGGCCTCAACAGCTGCAGATTTAAACAAACAGGTTCAAATCCATCTAAAACCTGTTCAAATCAATTTAAAACTGTTCAAATCCATCTAAAACCTGTTCAAATCAAATTAAAACCTGTTAAAATCCATCTAAAACCTGTTCAAATCAAATTAAAACCTGTTCAAATCCATCTAAAACCTGTTCAAATCCATCTAAAACCTGTTCAAATCCATCTAAAACCTGTTCAAATTGATCAGAAACCTGTTCAAATCCATCTAAAACCTGTTCAGATTTATCTAAAAACTGTTCAAATCCATCTAAAACCTGTTCAAATCAAATTAAAACCTGTTCAAATCCATCTAAAACCTGTTCAAATCCATCTAAAACCTGTTCAAATCAAATTAAAACTGTTCAAATTTATCAGAAACCTGTTCAAAACCATCTAAAACCTGTTCAAAACCATCTAAAACCTGTTCAAATCAAATTAAAACTGTTCAAAACCATCTAAAACCTGTTCAAATCAAATTAAAACTGTTCAAATCCATCTAAAATCTGTTCAAATTTATCTGAAACCTATTCAAATCTGACTAAAACTTTTTTTTTGTTGAAAATCCAACTTAAACCTATTTGAAACACGACTAAAACCTGATCCAATCCAACTAAAACCAGTTCATATCCACCCTGAACCTGTACAAATCCAATTAAAACCTGTTTTAATCCAACCTAAACCTGTACTTGTGGAATAATAATACAATCAGAAGAGACCCTTGGATTCCCAGGACTTAAACTACTACACCACCTTTTCTCCATCAGCATCAGTGTTTTATCTCTTTTACTGTGATTTATCGAACATCTCATGCTGGGGTCTAAGCTCCAAAACCTTACCTTCATTAAACATTATTAATGCACTGATTGTCTGTTTTGAGGTTGAAATGGTGCTTGTGTTTGTAGATGATGAATGGAAGCTTGATGCAAAAGCGTTTGTGTCCAAAAGAGAAGATAAAAGCACTATTTACTACACTCTATTTACCCAAACTGGATTATTGCAGCTCTTTCTTGCCTAAAAGAGAAGCTATTATATCTTTTTTCAAGCTCAGGTCACATTACTTTTTACTTCAATGTTTAAAGTTGCTACAGAAAGTCAAACTTGTCTCCAACGTGATGCATTCAGGGTCAGTTTAAAGACGTGTTATCCTATTCTGCGTCGAGTGACTGTGCTGTTTTCTTTCTGTTTTTATAAAAAGGTTGAGTGTAAAACCCAGTCAGCACCTGTAAGCTGCGATCTCGATGTCCAGAGCCATTTTGACGTTGAGCAGGTCCTGGTATTCTCTCAGGTGTTGGGCCATTTCTCCTTTTAGGTTCCTCAGCTCAGCGTCCAGGTGACCTACGGTGTCCTGCAACGTTCACACACAAAATATTAACTCAGAAAAACAAGTTATTAGCACTATTACTGACAAATCCTGGATTATGAGCTAAAATGATGTCTCCAGAAGTGAAAGAAATGAGTCAGAAGGCAATAAAACAACACTGTCTTGGATCTAAATGACTGTAAATGGATAAAAGATCAGTTTTATTAAAGGTGTGAGTTTTTTTTCCAGAGCATCGCGTGCTGCAGTGAAAGCAGTGGCCGGTCTTTATCTGGATTACCTCTGTTTTTGTCCGAGTCACTGAGCTCATTAGTCACTTCCACTCGTTAAAGGTCGTGTGTCATTATCGTCTGAAGGTCTATTAGCCTCAGCCGTCCTGTTTGACCTCTGACCTGCAGGGCCGTGACCTCCGCGTTGTGAGCCTCCTCCATCTCCGCGATCTGCCGCTCCAGACTCTCGTTGGCTCCCTTCAGACTCTCCATCTCGATGGTCTTGGCCTGGAGCTGCCTCCTGAACTCGCTGAGCTCCTCGCGGCTCGCCCTCATGGCCTCGTTGCTGCGCGTGGCCTGTTCGCTCAGGCTCACGAACTTCGACTTGTACCACTCCTCGGCCGACTGCAGGTTTTTGGAGGCGATGGTCTCGTACTGGCTCCGGATCTCCTTCAGGGCGGAGGTCAGGTCCGGTTTGGTCAGCTCCAGCTCCACAGAGACCTGGAGTTAACCCAAAGACCTGTCAGTTATGGAGCCTTGGATACAGAGGTTAGTCGAGGATCTAAATCTGTTCTAGTGAAGGTTTTAAAGGTGCACTGTGGAAAATGTTCAAACGTGCAATAATAGACTCAAAATAAAAGTTTCTTGTGTTTGTGAATAACCTCGGACACGTCACAGGGTTCTTACATCTTTTCTAAGTTCAAATTCCATCACTTTTCAAGCACTTTCAAGGTGCGTTTTCATGTTTTTCAACTGCAGTAAATTATTTTTTCTCATTTAAATCCATTGTGGCATAAAAAAAAGACTTAAATTGTTGAGTACTTTGGAGCAGAGACAAGAGAAAATTGAACTTGTTAATGTAATGTTAATTTATTCAATGAAGTGTCCCTTTAAGAAGGCTAAATATGTCTTTTTTTCTTTTTTAAATTATTATTAAAGCAGCACAATCAGAATTTCAAGCACTTTATCCAAAATTCAAGGACTTTTACAACCTCAAACAGAGTATTAAATTAAGGTAAATTGCATTGTCTTCAACAGGAAAAGATAGAGTTTAGTGAGTTCTCAAAAGAATAGAGCTGCGTCAGGTTTATTAACAATAACAAATAATTTATGTGACTTTTAAAACAGCATTAAGGCATTTTTCTACTACTTCCTTTAACTTAATCCTGTTACGGGTCTAAGGAGGCTGGACAGTGGCCAGTTAGTCGCAGGACAAGCTTAGACAACCACTGAATCTCACATTTATTCACCAGGGGCAATATTAATTCACCAATTTGAATCAACTTTCCACCAGAGAGGCCTATACAGTAAGATCCTCTGAATTTACGTAACGAGCTACATTCATCAATGAAATTAGTCAAGAAAATGTTTTGTACAGTGATATGAAAAATAACACAAAACGAATACTACTCAATAAGGCAAGCAATAATGCAATAGACAGTTTTAAAACAGTCTAATGGTGCAAGTATCAGAACATGTAGAGAACCCAGAAGAGTTTCAGACTAAATACAGAAGGTTGGAGCTGATCCTTTGATTAAACACCAACCAGTCTCCGCTGTACACTCCATAAAATGATGATTTGATTCTTTATATTTCCTTTAACCAATGTCTTACTGCACTTTGATGTAAAATGATTAATGTGCATGAATGCCTTTAGTTTAATGTATTCTGTATCTATCTATCCATCAGCTGGGCCCTCAGTGTCCTACAGCTCCAGTAGAAATGTACCTTTACTGTGAACTGCACAGAACTCTAAAACACTCACCTGCTGTGCCTCCATCAAACTGCTCAGCTCCTGTATCTCCTCGTCGTGGACTTTCCTCAGAAACGAGAGCTCGTCCATCAGAGAGTCCATGCGTCGCTCCAGGTCCAAGCGAGCGGCCGCGGCGTCGTCCACGTCCTTCCTGTAGGACCTCAGCGTCTGCTCGGCCTCTTCTCGGGCCCTCGCCTCGTCCTCCAGCTTCACGCTCAGCCTCTGGAACGTGACCCAAGAGTCGACAGTAAGGCAGGGCTCTTCGGTTTAAAAAGCAGGAGATTGAGCCCGTTTTTACCTGCAGCTCGTCCTCCTGGTTGTTCCTCTCGATCAGGAGCCGGTTCTTGTCCCGGTTCAGCTCCTCGATCTGGGCCCTCAGCTCCTTCAGCTCCTGTTGATAAACCTGAGCCACTCTGGACTCTCTCTGTTTCTGTCTCAGCGTCAGCAGCTCCTGCTCCAGACTTTTGTTCTGCTGCTCCAGATGACGCACTTTATCGATGAACATGGCGAAGCGGTCGTTCAGGCCCTGACGCAGACACAGGGAGAGTCACGGACAATAGAGGATAAATGTTTTCAGAAGCAGTGTAAATACTTCTACATCTACAGTAGCTTTGTAAATATTGTCCATGAAAATAGGTTTTAACAGCAACAACAAATGAGTTTGTTCTCTAAAGTTCTAGGACTTCTAGAGCTTTTTGTGTTCATAAAGAAACATGAATGTGCTCAGTTAAAAAAGTACTATAGTTTTAAAACAATACTATACTTTTAAAGCAAGTTTCTGTCCTGCTCTTGTTTCCAACACAGTTACCAAACTGATATGTTTTTACCTTGAACATGTGCCATTCGTATGAAGCGAGTATGAATGAGTAAAAACTGGCTCTTTTTTTCCTCCAGTTTGTATTGAACAGTGAGGACTGACAAAAACAGAGATTTCTATTTTGTTCACACTGCCTTGCATTGTCTTGATTTGTTGCCGGTGGAACACACTGCAGTATCTTTGACTTTAGTTTAATACAAATATAACAAATAAGGACAAGGCCTGGTTCTCAGCTTTAATAGAACACACATCATTGTTTACACACAATGAGGCAGATTTTCACATTAAGTTTGTCCTCTGCAAAGACATCTAAAAGACATCTGTCCACACAACCCCAGAGTCTTTAAAATATTCCTTTTTTTGACATTTAATAATAATCAAAGAGAGAAATAAAACACTGTAAATGTACTCTAGTAATACATGAACCTGTGTGTAGTGTTTTATTCTGCTTCAGTCACTTCCTTAAACCTGTATTTGTTGCTATTATATTTCAATTTTGATGAGCATTTTAAACATGTTTTATCTTTTATCTATCTCTTTGACCAAATCTATTGTATTTAAGGCTCTGAGTGGATCTGAGAAGTTCCATCTTTTCTTTAAATGTATGAATAATCGGAGCTAAAAGAAGTCTGTGTGAATCTGGATTTAACCAAGACTTGATCCACTTTTTCCTCCAGTGTAAACGCAGAGTCTGAAGTGGTTTTACCTGCAGCTGCTCCTTCTCGTTGGTCCGGATGATCTTGAGCTCATTGTTGACCACAGAGGTCTGGGTCAGGTCCAGAGAGTCCGTCTGCATCAGGCCGAAGGTGTTGGAGCGGCCGGTCCGACGGTACAGCCCCACGGACGAGGAGCTGCTGAGGCGGGGCCCGGCCATGGCTCTGAGCCCCGGGGAGCTCCGAACCGAGGGGCCGCCGGTCCGGGACGAGGCCGAGGAAAACCTGGGAGAGTCCCCGAACAGCTTCCTGTAGGACGAGGAGGTGTAGCGCTCCCCGAAGCTCATCTTTGCTCTGAGTCAGGGATAAAAGTGGAGGATTTAAAGAGCTTTGAGCAGATTAAGGAGCAGGCTGCAGGTGGAGCCTACCACTTTACTCCCAGCTCTGAGGAGAGTTTATTCGTAAAATAAATCAGTACAAATGAATTTCAATTAATCAAGTCAAAAGCTACATAAAAAGGGATGTCTTTCTTCATTTGAGAACTGTATGAAGCAACATCTCTGAGTAAAATGAGCACGACATCGGTGTATTTACCAGGATTCCTGCAGCAGAGGGAGACATTCTCCAGAAACATTCGACTGCCTCTTCCATTTTTCTCAGGTGTTCTGTCAGAGGTCACTAATACTTTCCTTTTAGACCATATTAGACCACGAGGACAAACTTAACGACAAGAGAAACCAAAGACTGAGAGACAAAGAGACAGAGGATAAACAAACAGTGACAACAATAAACAGTCAATAAGTGATGAGTGTATTAATAACAGCAGCAGAAACAGTAATGTGTAAATATGACTCATGTTTAAGATGGAAGATGGAGGAAAAGAGGCTCAAAGACTCAAGGACGAAAGAGAAGGGAGTGTTTAGATTAGGAGACACTTTTAAGGACAAAATCATCCAAATATATACAAATAAAATACACACAAAGGGAAACTCAGGCAAGACTCAATTATAATAAAAATGATGTGGATAAATAAACCACTATGTGACATTTAGCTGACTAATACTCTAATAAATTAATAAAGATTCTCTAAACATATGGTCACATGGTCCACCAAAGTGTAAAGCATGTTTATTAACGGCAGGTGAAAAAAAAAGAGAACCCCTCACAAATTACATCATGGTTGTGACTAAATCAGAAAATCATACACATCATACAACACTGAGGTCACATCCACACAAATAACTACAGAAAAACAGGGAAAAAAAACAGCACATTGTTTAATAAACCCTTCATTCTCTTTAAAAACACGTAAGTTTAATGGAAGGCTCAGTTCAGTTTAACCCAGTGTCTCTGAATGCCACAGTGTCGCGGCCTGTTGTTTGTTTGTAACCGCACTGATCATGTTTATCTCCCACACAGCCTCTGCATCAGCTCCTGTTACTCTTTACTACTGCCTTGGGCACATTCATAATTTATAACATGAGTCGGCGCAAGAAATCAGTGACAGCATCGATTCAATGGAGCCACAGTGTGTCTTCACGACAGAGGCCTTCTGTTTCCAAACTCAGGGTTCACGCTGTTTAAAGAAATGAGTTTTGTAGCTGTCAACTGTAATTATAACAACTATTCCTCTGCTTTAGTTTAAAATAGACTACACCACAAACTACAGTAGCTTTAGAGGGTCAAAACTCAAACTACAGCAGCTTTAGAGGGTCAAAACTCAAACTACAGCAGCTTTAGAGGGTCAAAACTCAAACTACAGCAGCTTTAGAGGGTCAAAACTCAAACTAGAGCAGCTTTAGAGGATCAAAACTCAAACTACAGAAGCTTTAGAGGGTCAAAACTCAAACTACAGCAGCTTTAGAGGGTCAAAACTCAAACTACAGCAGCTTTAGAGGGTCAAAACTACAACTACAGTAGCTTTAGAGGGTCAAAACTCAAACTACAGCAGCTTTAGAGGGTCAAAACTACAACTACAGTAGCTTTAGAGGGTCAAAACTCAAACTACAGCAGCTTTAGAGGGTCAAAACTACAACTACAGTAGCTTTAGAGGGTCAAAACTCAAACTACAAAGTTTTAGAGGTCAAAACTCAAATACGCGTAGAGGGTCAAAACTAAACAGAGTTTGAGGTCAAAACTACAACTACAGAGCTTTAGAGGTCAAAACTAAACTACAGTATTTAGTCCTAGTAGCTTTAGAGGGTCAAAACTACAACTAAGATGCATTTGCCGCACTTAGGTAAGTCAGAAAACAAAATTTTGGTTCCTGTGAGGATAAACTTGGTTTTTTTTTTTGGGGGGGGGGTGGGGGGGGGGGGTTTACTACTTGGTTGTGGGGGGGGGGGAACCTAAATTTTTTTGTTTTTTTTTTTTTTTTTTTGGGGGGAAAAAAAATGGGGGCGGGGGGGGGGTGTGGAAAAAAAAAGGAAAAAGGGGTTTTAAAAAAGGGGAGAAAAAAATTGTTACGGTGGCATATATTTGACATATTTTTGCTTATAGTTTAAACTTTAAAGAATATGCCTTAGAGGGTTTTTTTTGTCCGGCCCCCCCAAAAGGCCCGGGGTTTTTAAGGGGGCCCCCGGGGAAAATAATTGCCCACCCCTGCTTTAGAGGGTCAAAACTACAGCGTTTAGGGTCAAACTCAAACTACAAGATCAAAACTAAACTACGCTTTAGAGGTCAAAACTACAACTACGTAGCTTTAGAGGGTCAAAACTCAAACTACAGTAGCTTTAGAGGGTCAAAACTCAAACTACAGTAGCTTTAGAGGGTCAAAACTACAACTACAGTAGCTTTAGAGGGTCAAAACTCAAACTACAGTAGCTTTAGAGGGTCAAAACTCAAACTACAGTAGCTTTAGAGGGTCAAAACTCAAACTACAGTAGCTTTAGAGGGTCAAAACTACAACTACAGTAGCTTTAGAGGGTCAAAACTACAACTACAGTAGCTTTAGAAGGTCAAAACTCAAACTACAGTAGCTTTAGAGGGTCAAAACTCAAACTACTACAGCTTTAGAGGGTCAAAACTCAAACTACTACAGCTTTAGAGGGTCAAAACTAGATTAGATTTACATTCAGGTTTCCCAGGACTTGTTTGAAGCCTTGCAGTTCCACCTGTTCACCAGTAGAGGTCAACACAAGCCAAGCCTTTAACCAGAGCCAAAGTGAAATGAGAGGAAATCTTCTCAGAATCAGACAGATGCAAATATTGTGAGTCTGGTGTTTTATTGTGAAGGCAGCAGGTGCAGAAGGAGGAAGACAAAAGAGGGAGGTCTGGACCCAAAGATGGAGATTTCAGACCAAAGACACAAACAAGGATCAGAAATGTGTTTTAAATTAAAGACCAAGCCTTATTTTTACCAAAACTAACTGTTATTTCTGGAGTGTTTTAATCAGTGAAGGGGCCGTTATTACAGAGAACAATGGATATTATTTGTTGTTATTCTGTATTAGTTTGCATTAAGCAGAAGTCAGTGTTTTTATTTTCCTTTTTTGGTTCACAAAATGAAACGTTCAGTAAAGCTTTTGTTTTAATAAATACAAACCCATTTGATGAAAAGGTTTAATATATTGACTTTTATGGCACAACAACTGAATCTATGGAAATAAAGGTATTTAAAAAATAAAATGGCTGCTAGTCCTAGTCCTGGTTAGTCCTGGTTTAGTGCTGGCTTTAGTCCTTGTTTATAGTCTTGGTTTATTCCTTGTGTAGTCCAGGGTCTAGTTCTGCTTTAGTCCTGGTTTAGTCCTGGTTAAGAACTGAGTTACCCCTGATTTGTTTAAGGGTTTAGTCCTGGTTTAGTCCTGGTTTAGTCCTGGTGTAGTCCTGGTTTAGTCCTGGATTAACCTTTTTTTTTTTTTTTTTTTTTGTTTAGTCCTGGTTAAGAACTGGTTTGTTTGAAGGTTTAGTCCTGGTTTAGACCTGGTTTAGTCCTAGATGCAGACAGGGTTTAGTCCTGTTTAGTCTTAATTTAATTCTGATTTAGTCCAGGTTTAGTTTGTTAGACCTTGTTGGGTTCTGGTTTGGTGTTTAATTCTTGTTCAGACCTGTTTCTATTTAGTCCTGGTTTAGACCTGGTTTGGTCGGGTATAGTCCAAGTTATGCCTTGGTTTAATCTTGATTTGGAGGATTTAGAGAAATAAGAACTAATTGAGCTGTGGTTAAATCCTGGTTAGTCTTGGGTTTTGTCCTGGTTTAGTCCTTCTGGTCTAGGCCTGGTTAAAACCTGGTTTTGTCCCAGATGCAGACATGGTTTAGTCCTGAGTCGGTTTATTCTTGGTCTAGACCTGGTTAAGTACTGGTTTGGTGTTTGTTTAATTCTTGTTCAGACCTGTTTTTATTTAGTCCTGGTGTAGACCTGGTTTGGCCTGGTATAGTCCAAGCTTCTGGTCCTATCTAGTCCTGGTTTAGACCTGATATAATCCTGATGTAGGCCTTATTTAGTCTTAGTTTCTAGCTGGTTTTATTTAGTCCTGGTTTTGCTCTTGGTTTAGTCCTGGTTTAGTCCTGGATTAGTCCTGGTTTAGTCCTGGTTTGGTCCTGGTTTAGTCCTGGTTTAGTCCTGGTTTAGTCCTGGTTTAGTCCTGGTTTGGTCCTGGTTTAGTCCTGGTTTAGTCCTGGTTTAGTCCTGGTTTAGTCCTGGTTTGGTCCTGGTTTGGTCCTGGTTTAGTCCTGGTTTAGTCCTGGTTTAGTCCTGGTTTGGTCCTGGTTTAGTCCTGGTTTGGTCCTGGTTTAGTCCTGGTTTAGTCCTGGTTTAGTCTGGGTTAGTTCGGTCTTAAATCTTCAGTCCTCGTCCCACTCAAAACTGACTTGTCCAACACCATTCATTCTCTGTTTGCTCTAAACGTGACGTCCCTCCTTGACTCCTCCCCTTTGTCCTTATATGGTCAGTGGTTCTTGTTTTCCGGAGGAGCGGGGCAGCCCGGTGCCTTTTACCCCGCGCACAGAGCGCACACAGCGGGTCAGTGGGCGCCGCCGCTCCCGCTTCCGCACGGGTCCCATTGGTCTCCTCCACGCGCTGTGGGCGGGACACGAGGCTCTGAGTCAGCCCTGAGTCACTGCACGAGCTGTCTGTCACGCACACATGGCCCGAGAGGCGTTCAGGGACGATGGGAGATGTGTGTATTTGAAGTTAAGACGGAAATATGAGAGGATTTAGTGTTTACTGCAGCACATTAAACTCCTGAAGGTTTAAATTGAATCAGTTTATGGAGGTTACATTTGTCTAGATCCGTTATTGATAATGTGCCTCATCCAGAGCTCTCTGTTTGGTGGAAAGTCTTCACATTACGCTCAATATTTGTCCCACGCCTCCACAAACATGAGCTGTGGTTTAGTGAAGGGCTGGGATTCTAGTTGTTGCAATAATATAATCTATATGAAAATGAATACAACACTTTTTACTGTAACACTGACAGTTTTTAATAATCATAAGAAACCCCTGACAGTAAAATAAAAGTCCTGTTTGGAGCCATCGACTCGTGGAAGCTCCATGAAGCTCATGTAAATAGTGTGGACTCGAAGAAGCCTGGCTCTAATTTATGTCAATTCAAAATAATCATAAAATACAGTGTCTTGAGTTGGATTTTCAGGATTTAGACCCAATGAACACAAAATAAAATGCCTCTGGACGTCATCAAATAGGTATTCAACTGATTAGAGACACAAAGCATTGGACAAAGATCATCCCATTTTTAGAGGAACTGAATTTCTAATGAATACAAAGGCTGAATCTCAGGCTCCTTTGACTAACTTCACTCCTCTCAACTTTAATATATGTAATATGCATTCCAAAGCAACACACCTGTGACTCACACCTGTAAATAATACTTGTTTATTCTTTATTATGGACATGACACATACACTGGACAAACCAGATGCATTCTTTTGGCAGTATTTCCTCAAACTCTAACTCCCACCTGAACATAAGAGTCTCTAAATGATGAGTACAAATCTACAGAAATACATTTAACCCAAATCCCACACTTCCCATCCCATAACCTGTATTTCCCATCCACTTCCTGACCCCTGAACGCAGCAGCAGACTGGCTGCTCGTGTCTGCTGTGACACTGGAGACGCTGATAGAAGTGAATGCTCCATCACTTTTTATTTAAACTAAGATCTTTTACTGAAGCTGCGCTGGACTGACTTTGAGCTGCGTTAAAACCTTTTTGCACAGATCTTTTTGGAGCATTTTCATTCCCTTTGGAGCTCAGTGCTGGACGGACTGCTGCTGCTGAAGCCTGGTGAGTGCACCTTTAACTACTGTCTTGGGCTCGATCTTGAAGTTTACTGTGTGTCTGTGCAGACTTTAACCTCTGAACAAACCGAGAGACGCGATGTAAACACAAATCTACAACAGACACCGCTTTGTGGGAAAGAAAACGAGCGGGGAGTTGGTTTTACGCACGGTTTGTGTTGTGCTTCCACCAATGCTAGCTACAAAATCGACAATTTACATATGTTAAGGCTTATTGTGTGTTTGATATTTGCTCCAAAGCAAAGATAAACGCATTTTCCTCAAGAGTGACAAGTGTCTATTAATTCGGCTTGTATTTGTGAAGTCAAATGAGTTGCGTCTTTGCATTGTGTTGCACTTTTTCATAATTAGTGTCAAGCCTTGAAGTTGGAGTCCCTTTAACACTGAATGGAACACGTTGATACAAAGTCTGCATAAACTATTTAACCCTGTTGACTGAGTCGTGTTGTTGAGCATTTGAGAAGTTGTAAAGCCACATTTCTTGAGAGTCCAGTGAAAAGAGGTGGAGCTGTGTTTTCTGCTGCTGCTGATGGATTATATAACTGCTCTTACTTTACAGAAGTGACAAGGAACACTATTCAAACATAAGAGTTGGATTTAAGAAGCCTGGCTTTTGAGTCTCATTCAAGAAACTCAAAATATCTCTTAATGGTTTACAATACAAACCAGTGCAGTGCATTTAAACAGAGTCAGGTGCAATAGTGATGAATTCACAATATGATAAGAATCAATAATAAGTAAAGATATCAAAGTAATGGGACACTTACAAGGCATTTCCACAGCGTATAATCCATATAAACACTTTATCTTTCACTCAAACAGGACAGAGCACAATTCACCACAGATGAGCTGAAGACTGGATATTATTACATGAGTTTGAGTCTTTTTAATTCTTAAAATCTGGTGTGAAATCAGAATTATGTTTAAAAACAGGCTTTTTCTGTTCTATAAAAATAATTAGTCTGGTCCTTGTAGATTTCAGTGTGATTTTCAGGAGGAACAGAATTTGACAAACAACATAAAGCAACCATCACAGGTACAGATTGATTCTGGTGGAAGTTAGGTTCAATGGGAAGGGTTCCAGACCTACTTCACTCAGTTATGAAAGTAAAAGGGTCGGGCTGGACAGGACAGTACCCAGTGTTGTACAAGAAGTCACTGGGATTTAGTAAATTATGGAAAAAAGAAGAAATAATTAGCAAAATATACAAAAAAATACGATAATCTGAGACAATAATAGAGTAATTCCACAATGTAATGGTTTGTATATTGTTAAAGCGTGTTTTAAAAGCATTGCTAAACTTAGTCCCAGTTTGGTCCTGTGTAGTTAAAGTTAGTCTCTTGTTTGAATCAATGGATGGACTGGCGTCAAATGGCTGCTGCAGGAAGTTTGTCGACGGGATTAAACCAGCAACCAGGCTTCTAATTCAGCAGCTAATCCAGATTAAGGTGGCATGGTCGTGTGAGGTCCTGGGTTTAGACTCTGGTCCCGTCTGGAACCGAGACCCAGCAGCAGACCCAGCTCCGATCGAGCGATAGTCCCGACCGTTCACCTGCTTTAGAGACTTTTCAAGACAAAAAACTCTGATATTGTTCTGACATCTTCCACAGTTTGTATAAATATAGTAAATTTGTACTTCGTTTCACTCGGACAACGCCCAAAGAGAAATGAGATGCTGTTAGGTCATTTATATTTATATCTGACTTAATAGAATATATATTTTACTGTTGTTTTGACAATATATATTGAGTCATACGAGCTGCTGCAGGTTGTACCAGTCTCGCTTTAATGTAAAATAAATCTATGCAAATTCCCAAGAAGAACCTTTAATTTCCTGTGATTTGAGACGGATTTTATTTCTGTGCAAAGAGGACATGCCGTATCATATAATCACACAATCATTTCTTCTCTCTAGAGCTGCTTAAAGGTGCAGTGTGTGGTTTTTGGCAACATCAAGTGGTAAAATTACAGAATAAATCCACAAAAACCTGGTATTCCTGAACCTGAGCCTAATTAGTTACAAGATGCTTCTTTAGCTGTTTTTATTTAAGCCTTTAGTTGTCCCTGTCCCAACTTTTTTGAAAGAAACAGCTATTATTTATCATAAAATGGTAAACTTTCTTAGTTTCATCAGTGTCCCAACTTGGTTTGTAGTTTAGATGAATTCACAAAAACATTTTTATTCATAAATATCCTTCAGCGTCCTTCAGATTATTTTCACAAAGAAACATGAATGCACCTCTCCTCCACAAAAGCAAAGAATATTAAATTACATAGACGTTATTTACGCCACGATTCGTCAGCATTTTGGAGCGAAAATTTGGACCGAAATAAAAAAAAATACAAGGAGAAAGGAAGCTCTTAAAATGCACTTTTACATGATTTTACAACTGTGCTTCCAAATAATGTTATAACAGTGGAAAAAAACTGAAACAAAATGCAAATCTTACTGTGAAATGTAACAGCTAATGCTACGTATATAATGTTACTTCAAGGCACCTCTATTAAAATATACTTTTGACCCATATCTTTCACTTTGCTCATTTGTTTTCTCTTTAGTTTCACACAAGACCCCTTCAAGACAGTATTTTCTTCTTTTTATGAATATATTGTCTTACGGTCGTTGTAGAAAACAGACAGTAATCGATCCGAAGTCTCGATTGACGCTCACATTTCTCATTTTGTCCGATCTGTTGCTTCATAATCCATCATCTTCACGATCTTTCTTTAAGACGTTGCAACAAGTCGAGCTGCGAACGCTCTGAAAAACCTTTGCTTAAGTGTGTTATAAATAAACCAATCGGCGTTAAGCATTAGACTTGTATTTTTTATGCTTTTTTTTATATTTGTTAATACTGCCGTAGCCATGGCAACTGTATGACTGACACCTACAGACAAAAGAAGAGCGAGGACAGTGCACCGTTTTGGTTTAAAGCTGGAAAACTCAGGACGGGGCTGAGTTTTTGTAGATGTCTCTCGGCACGTGGGACAAGGACTTTAAAAATGGGACATATGGTCACTGTATTTTAGCTTTAAATTGGATAAAAAACAATGTCTTTGAGCAGATAATGATAATGTTTATGTTCCTGGTTTTAATCTGAGCTCTATGCTGTTTGTAAATGTCTTTTTTCTTCAAGCTCTTAGTCCAGTTTTTCTCTTAATGTCGTCTGGAAATGTGTTTTTTTCCTGCCCTTGTCTTCTCGATACGTGTGGCATTCAGTGGAGAATCTGACAGAGACTGAAAACGACAGAGGCAGAGGGAGCCGTGTGAACTATAAATAGACTTGGAGGGAGAGCGGCTGCGATGATAGCATCACCACACAATAATCCACGAGTCCGGCCCTCGCTGTAAACAGGTATCGGTGTCCTGCGTTTATGTGGACACCCTCGTCCCGCGGCCTCCGTCCTGTCCCGTGAGCGGAGGGAGCGTAAATTAAATAGTTCTGTGTGCTTCTCTGTGTCCTTTTAAATGTTCCAGCAATAGTCATTTTCACTTGACACTAGAGATATGCAGATTATTCTCTTCTAGTCTGATTAAAACTGGATGTCTGAGTCTTATTAGAATCACAGGAACTTGGATTTATCACAAAAATAATACAGTTTGTAGTCTACCTTGAATATGGTTTAGTGGGACTGGGAGTCTCTTTTTTGATTTTTTAAGATGAAATACCCTATTTTTCTATACTAGCCTTTGGTTTGGGACCATTGTATTAAAAAAGGTGAGGTTTGTGGCTCCAAATGTGATTTTAAAAGTGTGTTATTAGGGAATATAGTCACTTTAAAATAAATAACACTTAAATTATAATATTCGTATAGGAACAAAATACATAAAGTGAGGCTCCCTTCCAGTTGCTTTTTCTGTTCCGTACAAAAAGTTAGTCTGGTCTCTCTCGATCTGAGTTAAATTTCCAGGAAGAGGGACAAAAAGATGCAGATTAAACCAATCAGAAACAACCAGAATTAAGCAACGAGACGACGAGACTAGTTTTACTTCTTTATGAGTCACTGAATAAAGCCCGGCCCTGTTCTAGAGACACTATTATAATTAGATGGTGTTGAGTTCAGGTGGAGGACAGGCTCAAAGGGTGGGGTTCCAGACCCACTTGAGTCTCGGGGTTTGTCTGGTCAGGCTGTCCCTCCAGTGGTCACTACAGCCAATCGTTTGCATATTTGATTCGTTTTTAAACCAGTTGCTCTTCCTTTTATCTCTATATTTATCTGGATTTATTAATGCGCTGCTAAATGTAGTTAAACAGACATCCACTGCTGTTTTATAAAGCTGTAAACATGGCTCTGAGGTGATATTTGGTGTAAAAGATAATCACTAAACTGCTAAAAACAGCTTCATTTAAGCCTAATACATTGAGATTTCCCATTGTGTTTAAAATAATGAGTAGTAAGTGTCCATAGCTGCACATTTTATCCAAACATATCTTATCTGTGTTGGATTAGTCGCGATACCTTTTCATTATTAGCCTCCCGTCAGTGTAAATTACAAACTTGAATTCTCACCCTGCTTTTAATTGAGCAGGTTTTGGAGGCTGAGTGCGGCTGAGAGGGTTTTAATGTGTTTGGAGAGGAGATTAGGAGCACAGTGATGAGACATGCAAATGCAGCGTGGCCCTTGACTCAGAGCAGCTCCTGCAGACGACAGAGCAGCCCCACCCCTTCAGGCAATGACCTCCTTTTCATTATTCACACAACCACCACCTTTTCTCACTGCGCTCCTGCTACTTTCGCTCTGTTTGGCTTTTACCTTGTGTTTCTAAAGAATTGGATCATGCAGCTTCAAAAATGTATTCAAAATCAGCTCATGTTTTATGATTTGGGTAAAAAAGCAAACCAGTAATGTGTGTATTATAGTATTTTTGATGCAATTTAAGTAAATAATAACTCACCATAAGGAAGAATTATTGGTGTTAAAAGCAGTTCTTAATTTGAGCCGGACCCTGACGGAACAGGATCTGATACTCTCGTATTTTCGTGGTGTGTTCAGGTAACTTTTCACTGGAAACTTTAAACTAATGCTCAATTCAAAGTGCTCTACTCAGTAATCTACCCTGTTTCTGCTCAGTGGAGAGTCATCACCTTGTAAAATAGTCGTACTGTCCAAAAAAAACAAAGAACTTTTCCCGTATTTCCACTGTTTGGTACTGCGTTGTGTTGTGTGTGTGTTGGTAACTGTTCTGACCTCACAGACCACAGTTTCAAACCTAATTTTTCATTTCAGGAACTGTTGATTTACAAATTAAGCACTGGGTTAAAAGTCTCCAAATTTTAGGCAAGTTTTTCCTCCAGAATACTAATCCATTTGACCAAACTGAAGTTTAGAGTTTAGCGTTAGCTTAGCTGTGACTTCAGCGTCAGGACGACAATTATCTCCTCCTCGTTAAACATTACGTGATTGAATTGACAGTATTTATCTGTGTTTTACGTTGTCTCCCTTTTCTCTGTTGATGCTTTTCTTTTTTCAGCTGTTTCTCTGTTAAAAGACATATTCAGCTGAAAATACACTTTATCTGCAGCTATTAAACTTCCTGGAACGTCATGTGACAAGTGTCGACCAATGGGAGCGCTCCTTTTTGGAGCATGTGATTGTCCAAGGTTTTCTGTTCCTGAATAGAGGTTCTCATCTGTTACAATCCCTTAGAATAAACAGTAGATGGATCAGAAAGACTGTTTTTTCACAAATGATTGATTTTACAATAAACTATTTGGGTTTAAACCATTTTCCAAACTAGAAGAAAAAATATTTGTCTGTTTTCGTCTGTTTGGAGCTGACTCAAATCTCTAAAGACACAGTCAGGACGCATTTTGCCAATTAGCTCCTTACATTAATACCAGCCACATTAGATCTAGTCACTCATTCTGGATTTTAATGCCAGGTCTGACGTACGCCTCTGATTTAAAGCCTCCGTGAGTGATTTTTGCCTCGACTAGTCATTACCTTCTTGCTGTGAGGCAGGAGCGCTAACGATTCTGCCTCTGAGCCAATTAATATTTCATTGATGACGGCTGAAGCACACTGTCAGAAGAGGGCTTTAATTTAAAAAAAAAAACTAGACCTGTTTGTCTTATTCTTCCTTGAGGCCCATAGTGTTACGTATCTACCTCACGATGTAACAAGAAGCCAGGCACTATTTAAACAAATCACGCCATATTTGTTGATTTATGTTTTTTAAAGTCTTGCTGTTTACTCCTGTTTTATTGCAGAGAACCATTTCTTACTGTAGTTATGAGTATGATCCTCTCAGTGTCTAATGACTGAGGAAACATTGTGCTGCGTTTAGAGACAAGACTAAACAAGTATAGATCTGACACACTCGCAGTGAGAGGGGATCGGATGTCAGCGGAGAACAGCAGCCTTCACAACGGCCAAAAGAACGGCCTTAATAATGAATGAGACAGGAAGTAAGAAGATAGACAGGAAAAAAAAAAAGAATAAAGCTCCTCGGATCTGTTCGTTTTTGCATTTGTTGTAATAAAAAAGGTTTAGTTTGCCTCTGTTCAACCATCATAAACTATGTCTTTTAGTCCCATGTTAATAAGACCTTCTATTATTGGGATTCAAGCGGACCTTAGAAGCCGATTGAGTTACTTAGTGACATCACTCTGTAACAGGAAGCCAGGCTGAATATCTATATCCTCGTTAAACATTACCTGATTGAATTGACAGTATTTATCTGTGTTTTACGTTGCCTCCCTTTTCTCTGTTGATGCTTTTCTTTTTTCAGCTGTTTCTCTGTTAAAAGACATATTCAGCTGAAAATACACTTTATCTGCAGCTATTAAACTTCCTGGAACGTCATGTGACAAGTGTCGACCAATGGGAGCGCTCCTTTTTGGTGCAAGGTTTTCTGTTCCTGAATAGAGGTTCTCATCTATTACAATCCCTTACAATAAACAGGAGATGGATCAGAAAGTTTGCTTTTACAGTATAATATTTGTGAAGAAAAAATATATCAGTTTAAAAATAGATGTCACTAAATTGTAGGAACATTTTCTTTTTTGTCCCAGTCCTACACCACTCTCCATCAGCCACAGCCGCAGGATCTTTTCCTGTTTTTCATTTATTAAAAAGGTCTCAGTGTCGAGATCAAACCAATGCAACCCTGTAATTATCTCTGCCTCGTTAAATATTGTGTGAATGCATTGCCAATATTTATCCGTGTTCCACTTTCACTGCTACTGCTTCAGACAAGGACTTATTCTCTTCTTTTTATTAATCATCGGCAACACATTTGAGCTTTAAAACACAAGCTTCTTCAGGAGAAACTAAACCAAACTGAACCAAACTGTATTAGCCTCAGTGCATCGTAGCATTAGCCTTGTTAGCATTTTCACAAGTTTTTAATTGCAGCCTCGCTAAAACAAATTGAGCTTAATCAAAGAAGCATATTCATGGCAGATTCAAAACTAAACCATATTAACTTTTACATAAAACATTTAAATTCATCTGTTTAAAGAAGCTGCACAAATACCAAAATATTATTACTTAATTCAGTTTATTTTCTTCTCTAAACCTGACTCTAGAGCAAGCTTCTCCTAATTTTGGGCTGTGTCAGTATTAATCGCCGATGAGAAAATAAAAATCGAACTCTTAATCAGCTCCTGCCGTTGTCCCTCGAGCGTTTCCAGCCTCACATTCAGATTTCTGTCTCGAGGCCTGTGTGCGATTACGTCTTAATGATTATATCGGTGTAGTTTGTTGCAGCGTCAGCTCTGGCAGCCCTTCGCTCGGATCTGTGTCAGTGGCGCAGTGTAACATTTGGACAGATTACTGTTTGGGTTCCCTGCTCAGAGATGACGAGGTGTCACCGTTTAGCTTTGGGTGCAGCGTTTATTCAGACGGAACCCGACTCTGAGGAGACGGAGTTAAGTTGTATCAGAGTCTGGTTTGTCGCTAAAAGTCACCGAGACACGTCCTTGACTCGAATACCTTCAGATAAATCCCGTCTTCTGCTTTGTCCTTGTTTCCATTTGAGACACGGACTGTTCTTAAACTTATCTTTGGAATTTAAAAGCACAGTGTCGTGAAAAATTAGACAAAAGCATAACTGGTTCGTCATTAACCGCTCACGGGCTCATTTAACTTTAATTAGTCATTAATGTAATTGGCCGAGACTTGTTGACTTTTAACAGTTATGCCACTAATAAAGAGCACATTTTGATGCAAATGAAGGTCCATTTGGTTTTTTGATTTCTGACTCATGAACCTAAAGGTGGATTGTGTAAAATGTTGTAGCTTACACAATGTAAAATGTCAGTGAAGGCAAATGTCTGGGTTGTTATTATATTCTTTTGCATAAATATGTCTCAGAATAGTGTTTTTCTAATACCATGATTATTATACCTACATCTGTATATGTATAATTGTCTCATAATTGTGTCAAAAAGGACATTTAAAGCTCTATAGAACCTTGTAACTTCATTTTTCTACAATAAACAGATGCAAACAGGGTTATTCTGAGGTGATTTTGAAGTACAATACATCTTATTGTGACTAAATTTTGTGATTTGTGAAAGTTTTAATAACAGTGTTTGTTCTTGGATCGTTTGAAGCATATTATATTGCGTTGTTAGCTTTTCGTTGTAGTAAAAACAGTCTTAAAACACACAAACTGCTGGCTTCATTTGAGGTTTGAAGACTATTCACTTGTTAACATCACTTTGTAACAGGACGCCATCTTAAATATTCAACAAACTTAAAAAACATCAAGTCTCTTACTGTATAAGGCCAAATTTGACATAAAAACACCTTTGAAAATCCCAAATTTAAGACACTGAGCGTGTTTACAGGCACTGGAGTCTACTGTTTTTATTTTTTTGTCCATCCTCAATTCAGAAACTGTGAAAAGCCAGTATTTCCGCCTGAATATGGTCCTGAAGAACTCCAACAGAAACTCATCTGTTTCTGATAAACTTCACTGTTATTAACCAAGTGATACTACAGACTTTTATCTTTAACTGAGCTGGTCTCTTTAACGATCAACCTCTGAACGGCGCTGTATTCTTTTTTCTAAACCTCGTCCTGTGACAGTGACACCGTCGCACTATAATCAAAGGTCAGGACATGTTTATTTGGCTATTTTTTTGTCCGTCTGTTTTTTGAAATGTATTAAACAAGCCACGTCTATGTTACTTTGCCGTTTAACAGCTTAGTTCACTCTGGTTTTGACTCCAGGACATTAACACCCACCGACCAGACAAACGTGGGTGGATTTCATCTTTGGCACCGTCAGCCACCACTGCTTTTTGGATTTTATTCATAAGACTACTTTAAGGCCTTTAGCAACATAATATTATTCCAAAGATGAGGATTACGTAATAATAACTCATCCCGTTTGTCTGGTTTGATCTAGAATTATAGGAAAATATATAAAGAAAGAAACATTTTAACATTATAATCAGCTTTATTCAAAAATTGTAATTGAAATCGTGGTGAAAACGCTTGGTGGCTAGTTTCGTTTGTCATGTAACAGGGATATTTTTAATAACTGTGTGTCTCTGATGCAAATAAACGCACTTTTTGACATAAATAAAGTAGATTTGACGTTTTCTAACTCCAGCTGACTCCAGGAATGCGCTGACCTGATGATATTCCGCGAAACACACCACTGATCTCTGCTTTTCCGCAGCTGTAATTTAGCCCTGGCTCCGTCCACAATTTAAACAACAATCACGCTCTGTTTTACTGCTGAGTCGCACTATTTTTTTCTCTCCGTCCGACAAACGCTGCATTTACTCTGCTTTTGTCGACTCCCCGACACATGTTCATCTGTTCCTACCCCCCGAATATGTCTTTTTTTTTTTTGGGCAGAGAGTTGTAGACAAAAGGTTTGGTGTCTGGAGAAAAGGGACGAGCAGTGGGAGTCTGCACGGGACGGCTGGTTGCCCGGCTATGTTTATGGATGTTGGGGGGCAAAAGGTGGGGGCAAGGGGTGGGATCCATCTGCATACGGGCCGCACGAGTGTGAGCGCGACCGTGAACCTCGTGCGTGCGGCGGCCGAGCTGTGTGTTCTTTTGTTTGGAGAGGAGTTGCTGGGAGATGGGACCAGCTGGGAGGGCCCTGGCCATTCACTTCCCTTCTGCTCCCCCAAAAGGCAGCCAGCCGCTCGGGAGGGGGCACGAGGAGCACGTCGGGGGGAAAAATGGACACAGTGGGGGTCTGTATACTCAACGCAGTCAGTTATGTGGGATTGGAGTTGTTAAAGGCGCATGAAAAGCTAAATATATGAACCAAAATAACACCTTAGTAATCCAAAAATAATATGATGTGGAGTCTGTGTTATGTTATGGGGCAATAGATGGGGCATTAAACCAAGGAGAGTAAGCAGTTATATGGGAGTCTTACATAGTCTCATAGGTCACGTGCATAAAGGGATTTAAAGTGATGATTTTGACAATATCCCAATGAAATTATTGAAGAAAATAGAAAAAAATGGTAAAACTTGGGGTGTTTTGTTTGCTCTCTTTTGGTATAACCAGAGGGTCGAGGGTTCGAGTCCCAGGTCAAGTCTGTTTCAGTGTTATCAATGAAAATGTCACCATACAGAGATCTTTAAAGTAAGGATAGGACATAAGAAAGTTTTGCTCCAAATCAGTCCTGACCCATCGAGGCCTGGAGTCCAAGATGTTAGCATCAGAACAGGTTTTAGATGGATTTGAACAGGTTTTAGATGGATTTGAACAGGTTTTAGATGGATTTGAACATGTCTTAGTTGTATTTCAACAGGTTTTAGATGGATTTGAACAGATTTCAGATGGATTTGAATAGATTTTAGATGGATTTGAACAGGTTTTAGATGGATTTGATCAGGTTTTAGATGGATTTGAACAGGTTTTAGATGGATTTGAACAGGTTTTAGATGGATTTGAACAGATTTTAGATGGATTTGAACATGTTTTAGATGGATTTGAACAGGTTTTAGATGGATTTGAACAGATTTTAGATGGATTTGAACAGATTTTAGATGGATTTGAACAGGTTTTAGATGGATTTGAACATGTCTCACTAAAAGGAGCCTCAATGAAGAGTCTAGTTCTCATCTTGGAACACTCTGGTCTCCGTCAGTCTGGTCACTACTAAACCTTACTATCCCACAGTTTAGTTATTTGTAGAAACCATCTGATTTGGCTCCGGGAGCAGGACTGGGCCGATCCATTGTGAAAAGACACAGAGCGATGAGAATGGGAGGAAGAAGCTGTGGTGAATGGAGCGAGCGGTGGACGAGGAGGGAGGAGGGAAAGTGGCTGAGTCGTGATAGAGCAGCGGCGCTGAGTCAGCCTCTGGTCTGTCGAGTGGGAGGCAGCAGCAGCAGGAGCGAGCAGAAGAAGAACAAGAAGAAGAGACTGTGAATGGGTCACAGAAATCTGGAAACCTCTGAAGAAAACGGGTTTTTTACATTTCAGACGGAGTTAAAACGTTACACTATTGCTCACAAGACAAACGGAAGCTGAAAGCAACACTATGGAACATTTCTTTTCATTTTCATTTTTTTTTAAATTTAATTTAATTTAATTTAATTTAATTTAATTTAATTTAATTTAATTTAATTTAATTTAATTTTATTTTATTTTATTTTATTTTATTTTATTTTATTTTATTTTATTTTATTTTATTTTATTTTATTTTTAATTTATTTATTTATTTATTTTATTTATTTTGAACATGTAGAGTCAGTACAAAAATAAAATTAATAGTATAAATAAAAACGAACAACAACAAACAAGCAAAACAAAATGAATCAGCGATACAAAACAACAACAAAAACAGTATCATTCATGTCCAAAAAGCAGTAGGATGAAGTTTAAGCCTATTTAATCCTACCCGTTATCCGACTTATTGTTGGTCATCGCAATCATTTCCGTAGTTAGACCTTCTTAAATCGCTCTTGGTTCCTCAAGAACTGAATTTGTTTGTTTTCAGGACGTAAACCCACAAAAGAAGAGAAATACTGAAGTAAAACTCACATATGGACCGTTATCTTTCCACAAATACCTTATAAATATCCCAGTTGTAATGTAAATGTAAATAGTGCTGTGTTGGTGTTTTACTGCAGCGAGCTTTAACTGTGAGGAATAAAAAGTTCATTATAACACACTCTGGCTCTAGAGCAGTGTATTTAATAAGTGTGGTTTGTGCAGATATTTATGGAATAATGGTTGATGTAGAGTAACTTTAAACTCATCACATGAAGGTCGGTGTTGGATGTTTCCTAACCTTTCAGTAAAACATGCCAATGCTAAAGGAGGAATACAAGGAAGCATTGAAGGTTCAACTAAATATGTCCAAATATGTCAATTCTACAGATTTTATTTCTTCAGGCTTAATTGAGCAGAGAACTCTAGCCTTGTCTGATAATCAGCAGGAATAGTTTTGTCTTTACAAATATGTGCTAGAAACCTGTCTCTGAAACTGGAAACAGCTGATGGTTTGATTTTTTGATATGTTTTATAAATTTGTTTAATTTCATGATCTAATACAGTCACATACACCTCCATTACAATCATACAGTAATCTTTTGTTCTAGAAAACTATTACTATTGACCATTTCAAAACCAAAAAGTCCAAAAATCCCTTATAAATCTCAGTCTAAGCCTGGTTTCATGAATGTGATACAAGAAAACCTTTAGTAATTACGTCCAATAAGGTGTTTTTACAAAATGGAGAGGAACTATTGTGGACAGAAGAGCCAGACTAGTCTAAAGCTGTTAAAAGGTGAGTAATCTGAGCCTGAAAGATGGAGAACCAGTTGGACCGAAGCTGCTTGTGTTTAACCGTGAAGCTCTGCGGACACTTCCTTCTGCCGTGACTCGCTTTCTCAACAAGATTAATGACCTTCCTGTTTGCAGCTTCGGGATCTGGCTCCGCTCACTTCTCTTTGACTTGAAGAGCAGTTTTTAAAGACGCTGCAGATCGTATTGTTAGAGGCTCGCTGAAGGTTTGCACCGAGAACGGCCCAGACTCAGACTAGTCTTCAGTTCTGCTTCAGTTTTATCATCAAAACTCTCTTTTTATGTGTTTTTTTATTTTATTTTTGAATAACTTTGGCTGTGTTGAGGCAAATGGCTTAAAATTTGTCCAAGTTGTGTATTTTGGGGGGAGATGTCAAGATTTTTTTTTTTTCTTCAAGTCATCTATGTTTTTAAACTAAATGGAGCAATCTGTGTCCCTCCTGCATTCTTTCAATACACTACCATTGCAATTTGATTTATATTTTAATTTTTTTAATATTTATTTTTAATTTATTATTTATTTTCTCATTCCCTGATGTTGAAATACCTATTTTTTTTTATTTTTTTTATGGCAATCTTTAAAAGACATTTTTTAGTGTCCAAGAGACTCAGGTGGAGCAAATTATTTACAGACAACTGCACAAAAAACAAAAATTGATTAGAATCAGTGTTTATAAAGACTTGGATAATAACCCACCAAAAATTACAATTTGCATTTATGGATTGAAAAAAACTATGAGAATTTAATTTCTAAAACTGGAATTTAAGGCATTTAAAAAAAATCATAAAATTACAAAATATTTAATAAATAGTGAGGACTAAACTTAATGATGGCATTCATGAAAAAATAAAAAAAATGTTGACCCATAATATTTCCATAAGACAATGTTAAAACGGAGAAACAGCCCAAAAACAAAGTAAATAATAATACAAAAGGAAGTAAAATGTATTCAGAAGAGACTAAAGAGACAACTGCAGCTCAATTTTTATTTTTGTGCAAAGTCGCTTGTAAATAATTTGCTCCACTTGAGTCTCTTGGAAACAGAAAAGGCTCTTTTAAACAGATGTAGTCCGCTCTGGATTTTCAGACATCATTAATTCAATGTTGACCAATTACAGAGAAGAGTAGGGCTTGTTGATACTTCTGAGATACTTCTGTGATATTTGTGCAGTCCTGTTGTTTAGAGTAGTGTGTGTGTGGCTCAATGTAAAGTATATTATCGCAGTATAAGACAGTATTTAGTAATATTTGAGTGTTGAACTTGTGGAGTCCAGTATTTTTCTGAAAGTCTCTGTTGACGGCTGCTCCTCGGCCTCTGAAGACATTACGAGTCTGTAATAAGCATCTTCCACATACAGTGCTCTGTTGTACGTCTAAATGGCTTTTGGCTGGAGGCTGTTTGAAAAGCTTTGAGTGTTTAAGCGTCCACAGCAGCGTGCGGTGAGTGTGACACATACCAGAGGACAACTCCACGATAGTTCAGCCGTAGATTGGACACAGATACCTCTGTCTGCTGCAAAAAAACAACAAAACACACTGACGCTGGAGAAGTCTTTTCCCACAGTCAGAGATACGAGGCTGGACTGGGTTTTCTTTACAATCCAGGTCAAAGGTTAACGCCACAGTGAGGGACAGTTGACTTATATCCACAATCTTTAATCAAAAATCTAAAATTGATTAGTAGCTTCAACAAACTAACTCTCTGTCTTGGAAAAACAGGCTTTCAAAAGGGCACTGCGTAACTTTTAGGCCAAAAATATATATTTTCTCTCTCATTTTGATGGTTTTTAGACTGAGATCAGTTGAATCAGGCCTATCTCACTCCACAAACCTCCAAAAAACGTTCCTGTCCCGAGACAAGGACTTAGACCACCAGAAAATAGACCAATACACAAGACCCAACAGAGTATTGTATTAGAAGACATGTTCTTTTTAGTCTCTACTGGTAAACAAACATGGCGCCGCTGACAGTGAGGTTCACAGAGAGAGATTTGCGCCCTCTGCTGGAGAAAAGTTACACAGGGTTGGTTTAAAACTCCATAAAACCAAGAGAAAGGAGCCATTTTAGTTTTCTTCTTAGACACAATCTTCTTAATGAATGAATGAATTGATTATGTCTCAAAATGTCGACTCATGGACTGTGTCTGAAACCACTTCCTTGTCCTTTATACCACATTCTGCTCTATTTCCACTGGGTTTGTTTATAGACAGCAGCGTGTCCCTGCAGAGCCACCGTAGCTGCTCCCAGGCTGCAGAAAGGAGGAGTGTGTGATGTGTAATGAAGACTAGAAGCTGCCAAAATTGACACACTGCACCTTTAAAAACACTAAACCTCCAATTCTTACAATACAAACATGTTTTATTGTCTTTATTTAAACACTTTCGTTTTTCTAGAGCTTTATTTGTAAATTATTTCATCATTATATCTTGAGTAGAATGCAAATCAAGTTCATGACTCCCACTTTCTTTCAAAGCTTATCATATTAGAACAGTTTTTATATTATATTACTACAATTCCTTCAAATCTAAGCTTCGATTCCTTTATTTTAATTCACTGCTTCAACCAAAATCTTCATTAAGCCCTAACTTTTTCTTTTTCCCACTTGTACTTTTAATCCAACACTCTGTTCCCTCTTGAGCTCGTCTGTCGGATAAACAGCAGAGGAACATTTTCGGCAAAAATGATAAAACCAAACGCCCAGAGTCAGTCCATCGGGGCAGGACAGAGACAGACGAGAGGGAACAGCGCTGTTTCCTGTAAATCACCTGACCCTGAAGGCGTCACGCGGAGTAAACACACCTCTTCTCACTTCTTCCTCTCGCTTTGAGTCAAAGCTCGACGAAAAAAAGTTTACAGCCTCGACTTTGGGCTATTTTTAGACTCTTTTTTCTGAGTCAGGCTTCGAGAAAACAACAGGGGTTTTACTCTCTCAGTCGACATCTGAGACGAGGGAAAGGTTTTGATCATTCAATGGTAAAATAAACTCAAAGCTGTAATAGTATTTTTAAAGCGACCAATAAGAGAGCAGGGTTTGGTCTGAGTTTCTGCTGAACACTGACAAAGCTATGTTTATTTTTAAGTTTGAGTGATTCTTGAACTAGCCTGGTCCTTTCTAAAGTGAAATGGGTCTGGGATCCTTTCTTCAGAGCGATTTCCACACAAGTGTAATAGTTTGTGTGAGTTTAAGTGAAAGTGAAGGGGCTTCCATTTCCACCGTGTCCAGAGAGTGGGTTTATAACTGGGATGTGCTGCCAATAATGAATAAAAAAGACTTCTTGGAGTGTATAAAAATTAGACTGTTTCTGGTTTATTCACAGCTTTATGAAAATTAAACTCAGAACTTCTCTGCTGTGGTGCAGTTTGGGTCGGTTTTGTCACGTTTCCATCTCCAAAATGGGTCTGAAGCGTCTCCAAAAAGCATATCGGTCTTGGCCTGAGATTTCAAGTAGATCCCGCTTTGTGGAACGCTTTGGAAAAGGTGGAGCTAAACACTGCAGCTGATTGGACGATAGATAATCTTCACTTGAGTGATAATGAGAAGCAAAGGGAAAAATATTAAAATGAAGATGCTTTTTCACATAAATTACACCTTGTTTTTGTGATAAACGTCATATTCAAACAGAAAACTTGACGACAAAGCTAGTGTTTATTATCAACAGCGTCGTACGGCTCATGATACGACTTCATGAATTTAAACATATTTGTCGTCTACACTAAGAGATGACTCAGGAGGTAGAGGAGGTCGTCCAATAACCGGAAGGTTGGCAGTTCGATCCCCGCTTCTCCCAGTTAATATAAGATAAGAAGAAAGAGCGTCTACACTGCATTAAACACAAGCAGAACCTGTACAAACTCAAATATTCATTCCTTAAATGAGAGGAAACTGCTGCAGCTATGAATTTAATGTTGAAAAAAGATGGGAATAAACTGGAAACTGCTGCAGCTTAACCTCCTAAAACAGGATTTACTCTTTTCTTTATATTAATTATCCCCAATGCATCCAAATTTATAAAAGTCTGCTTCAGATACGTTTTTATCTCAAATAGAGACATGACTTTTGAGTCTTCGATGACGCCTCTGTTTCTGCAGCAGACCTCGATACAGAAGCCTTTAAATGAGTAAAAATGAGAGAAAATTAAATATACTTTTTGCGAGTTTAAACAAGCGAACCTGTTCTGATAGAGGTTTAAATCAGAGTTAAAACAGAGTTAAAATGGGCAGCACAGGAGACATTTCAGAACCCAGTGTCATTAGTCGAGTGCATGCATAATTAAACCCTTGGCTGACCTTTTCTCACCGAGGCTTAGATTGATGCAGCGGTGATTACAGCCAGGATAATATCACTAATGTCCGCTGTATTAATTTCTATTGTACAATAACGAATAGGTTTTGAACAGTTGTGACAGATCTAATCAGAGCGGTGCACCGTGAGTGTAGCGTTAGTGTGGGTCCTGTCATTGTGAGAATTCATCGTCTAATATGTTGTGATGGGAATGATAATTACACTTCAGATGTGGAAAATGAGCCTAAAAATGAAAACATACAATTTATTATGGAAGTAGTGATCTAATTAAACCGTGACCGTCGTGTTTTCATTGATTAATTTCTGCAGATGAGAGGCCCATTTGGTTTTAATCACGAGATATGAGTTATTAGAGAGATCAGTGTTTGGTTCGGAGCAGATGGAGACAGAGGGACAGATGACACACCACTCGGAGCCTTGTATTTTCATGTGTTTTCTCATTTTTTAGTCACAAGTGGCCAATTCTAGTGGCTCTGTTCAGACCTGGTGTTAACATACGTCCTCCTGAGTAGTTTTCAGGTTTGATTTAGCTCTAAATATCAATTTTTCCAGCACAGACAAATGCGAAGAGTAAGTTTTGAGCTGATTATACTCTATTGTTTGAATTTGTTTTATTGTATTTGACACATTTTCACATCTTTAGGCTGATAAATATATTTGAAAATGACACAAAGGCAGTTTACAGAGTTTGTTTACTTCCATTTTAAGTTTTTCGACCTTGCTCCACGCAGTCTTCTTCAGTCTGAATTAGGGTTTCCATCAAAAGTGACACAATTGAAATACATTTAGTCTGTTTCTACTGGTTGTGGTGTGTCCCTGTAGGGCTACCGTAGCTGTTTACATGCTTCAAAAATCAGTGACTGTGAGTTTTGAAGTTCTAATCTGTGCTTTTTCCACCAAATGTTATCAAAAAGGCCTCAAAAATACAAATAAAACATTCAAAAGTCTGAAGAATGGACTGTATTTGAGGGTTTTAGGTTTTAAGTGTGATTATTGGACTTGGGAAACTGGGTTGTAAATCAAAAATAGCTTAAAGGGAATTTCGTAAATGTCTTTCTTCTTGTGGCTCAAACTGTTTGGACAAAAGCCAAATCTGATGCAAGCTTTGTGTCAGAATCAGAAAAGACCAAAGATTTTATGCCACATTTTAAAACTTCAATTTACTTCTGACTGGCACCAAGATTCGATCACGACAGGACAACATCGGTGAAGATCTGCAGAGCTAAGTTTTGAAGAGTGGTGTAAAAGTGCAGCTCGACGGGAGACAGAGCAGCTTTGGTTCCGTCTCTCGTTTGAAGTGAGTGAGTCAAGCCACTTAAAGAGCGTTTGAAGTCTGAGCGACAGAAGAAAAGAAGGCAGTGGGGCGCTGGCTCGGGCTCAAGACGCTCCGGCTTTGTCCAAGTGTGTCACAAAGACCTGGAGAAACATTAAGGAACCTGGGATGTCAGCGAAGGTGTTGGGTTCAGAGAGAGGCCGAGTCGGGCTCCTTCAGACAGACATATGGAACGGGACGGGTCAGAACTCTTCTGTATTTGAGACACAGACTTTTCCTGGATGCATTTTCAATATTTAATAGAAAAAGAGAGTAAATCCTGTTGTAGCAGCTGCAGTTTCCAGTTTATTCCCATCTTTCTCAACATTAAATTCACAGCTGCAGCAATTTCCTCTCATTTAGGGACTGAATGTTTGAGTTTGTACAGGTTCTGCTTGTGTTTAATGCAGTGTAGACGATAAATACAGTGTTTAAATTCAATTCAAGCGAGAGCCGTACGACACTGATGACGTTTAAAACCACAAACAGATAATGCTAATAAACGCTAGCTTTGTTGTTTTCTGTTTGAAAGTGTTTCCATTTAATATTTTTCTTTTCACTTTCTCTCGACGAGGATGATCTATCGTCCAATCAGCAGACGGCAGTGTTAAGCTCCACCTTTTCCAAAGTGTACCATAAATCCGGAGCCCTATAAATGGCACATTACGCTTTTTGTGGACACTTCGGACCCGTTTTGGTGATGGAAACGCACCAGAATCTACCTGTACTGTCATAGTGTCCTAAAGTTATAAAGAAATGATTAATTGAAAACGTAAAACTGGACCAAATCCACACCACAAACTACCAAGACATTACATCAAACTCCTAAACCACCAGCTGCCTCTGAATCCCACAAACCAGGTTCCTTCTTTCTCTTGATTGCTTAACTCCTGGGTTCCTGACATGACAGCCACCAGAGACCTTGTTTTCAGCAGGATATCATTTGTATTTAGACGTCAATATTCAGTTTAAGTGTAAAGAGTGTTATTGTGAGGTGATTATTTCCTGCTGAAAACGTGAGATTGACTAATGTGACTTTGTGGCTTAGAGTCTCTTTATAAAGTAAGGAAATGTAATTGTTTTCTAGAGATGTTTACTAAAATGAGCCTGTTATTATTACATCAGATCTATTCATCACAAAAACACTGAGTGGGATTGAAACGGTGGTTGGTAAACGTCAGAAGGAGAAGGATGAAGGACTAAAGCAGGAGGTTTAGACAAAGACAGACTCAGAGAGAGTGGGAGATGAGCAGATGTGTTTTTTTGGATCCTACCCCTCCTCCTCTTCCTCCTCCTCTTCCTCCTCTTTCTCTGGGTCTGTCCCGTCTGTGCCACGCCCCTGTATAATAGTATTAATAATATTCTGGGCTGCTCCTCACAGGCTCGCTCCTTCATTTAAACTCCACTTTATCCATGTTTTAGAGCTTACTGCAAAACTGTTCATATTCTCAGTTTGAACAAAAATAACTCGTATCTTTGGTTTCTTTCTCTGTTTTTAGTGACCACGACCAAAATGTAGCCTTGTGCTGTAGGTTGTCGATGAAAGATGATGCTTTTAATCTTTTTTATTGGACTGTATTACTCTACGGCTCCATTTAGACCTGGCATTAAAATCCAGACAGAATGAATGTTTGTGAGTCCCATTAGTTTGATAATAAACAATGAGAATGGGGCAAGTCCCACCCACTTTTGGTGCATTAAAGCTCCAGTCCCTGATTTTCTTTTTTTGTCTCTGTCTCAGACTCTCCTCCAAAATCAGCCTAGAAACCTCTCCTGCTTCTCTTTTATTAAAAAATAAAACCACAAAATACTAATCCATTTGACCAAACTGAAGTTTAGAGTTTAGCGTTAGCTTAGCTGTGACTTCAGCGTCAGGACGACAATTATCTCCTCCTCGTTAAACATTACGTGATTGAATTGACAGTATTTATCTGTGTTTTACGTTGCCTCCCTTTTCTCTGTTGATGCTTTTCTTTTTTCAGCTGTTTCTCTGTTAAAAGACATATTCAGCTGAAAATACACTTTATCTGCAGCTATTAAACTTCCTGGAACGTCGAGCGCTCCTTTTTGGAGCATGTGATTGTCCAAGGTTTTCTGTTCCTGAATAGAGGTTCTCATCTATTACAAACCCTTACAATAAACACTAGATGGATCACAAAGACAATTTTTCCACAAATAATTGATTTTACCGTAAACTATTTGGGTTTAAACCATTTTCCTTGAAGACAAAATAAAAAAGTAAGTAATGTTTTCCCCTACATTGTTCCTAGTAAAGTTTTATATGGATCTATTTGACGTAATGAAGATGAAATGTTATTTATGAGTTAATGTTGTCTATTAATGTCACTGTAAAAATGACTGTTACATGACACATTTTCATATTAATTTCTCCTTATTAGGATACATTCCAACACATTGTAGTGATGGCTTTATCTGATGAGTAACCCACACTTTGTGCTTGTGTCATGGAGTCATTTCTGATTATAGCTGCAGCTCTGATTTAAAAATGGCACGTGTCGTCAGTGATAAAAACAGAGGCTGATGTTGGTTTGGAGTAACTCGAGGTCGGTCGGTCGAGGCCGGTGTTGCCTCCTGAAAGTGCAACACCGAGCTGAACAGAAGCAACACGTAGGTCACGTAGGGGTTTGAGAGATGAGTGGACAGTGAATGCATCATGAGTCAGGGGCACAGTCAGCGCTCAGATATGTGGGAACACCAGGATTAAACTGGAACAATGGCTGCATTTTAAAGTCAGGGCTTTCTGTTTGTTGGTTTAAGTCTCTACATTTGATACTTTTGGACGTTTTAGACAGTTTTGATGTGACTTTTCCAAACTTGAAGCCTGGAATTATACAGTTATCCTTCTACTCAGTGGTTCTTAATAAATGTTTGGGTTTATTTGAGCCTTGTTTCCACAGATGGTCCGGTACAGGTCGGGTCGGTTTAGATAATGCCTGAAACAGCTAGTAGAAACAGCTAATGCTAATAAATGCTAGATTTGTCGTCAAGAAAAAGTACATTTATCATGTTTTATGTATGATTATCACAAAAACAAGGAAGAATTCATTTGAAAAACTTTTTTTTTTAATCGAGTGAGGATTATCTATCGTCCAATCAGCTGACTGCAGAGTTTAGCTCCACCTTTTCCAAAGCGGACCACAAAGCCAGACTCTTTGGGGAACCGAGGTGCGACGAAACGCTTTTTGGGGACACGTTTTATTGACGGAAATACGCCAGAAGCGACCAGTACTGTCCACGAGGAAATGAGGCTTTAGTCTTTGCTCTTTTATTTCATGTTCTCCTTAAAGGCCCATTGTGTGACTTATCTACCTCACTGTGTAACAGGAAGGAGCTGGTTCAGGGGCAAGTACAGTTGTGTGGAAAAAACGGCTTCATCTGACTTTGTCTTTGGGAATTATCTGAACAATAGTGCAATTGTAGTGGGTTATATTCTGGTTTGAAGTACCTTTTGTATTTTTGTTGCATGTTATTGTTCATTTTGTTCCTTGAAAGCTTTGGTCATCTCTGTAGTATTCTGGAAAAGTCCCTCCAGAAAAGACTGCACAACAAAACAAGGCATATTTTTCACAAAGAGAAAAAGCAGTGAGTGAAATGTGGACAGAGACGCAGCTGAGACCGAGGAGCGTGGTGTTCGGCCCTGCCCTCGCTGCTCACTGAGCCATTTCCTGTTTTTGACCTGAAATCTTTATTTAGAGTCATCCCTTCTCGCTGCTCGACATTCATGACTCAACTCAAAGTCCGGAGAGAGAGAGAGACGAACGCGGAGCTGGAACCATTCACAACCGAGTACTACGCTACAGTCTGCGTTACCTCGGATAACCCCGTCCGGCAGCTGGGGTTCATCTGAGTTAAACTGCTGCTCGGGCACAAGCTGCAGTCTTACATTTCTCTCAACAGCGAAAATAGGCTGTAAACATGTGACTTTCCTGTGAATTATCACTCCTGGAACAGTAGGACGAGAGTGCAGCTCGTTGAAAACACAAAGGCACGTTGACATTGTTGTGTTTTAAAGGGGAAAGAGTATATTGTAGTTGAATAAATGAAACACACAGATAAAAGCTGTGTATTCAATAGTGGATGATGTAATGTGAACATATTTTCAAACCAAAAAACTTTAATTTTATTGCAAATCCAACAAAAGTACATTAATAAATTTGAAAAATAATGTTCTCAGAAATCAATACAACACCAGTAACTAATTTAAAACTGATTGCATTGATTAGCATTAGCTTTTTTTTATTATTTACCTTGTGTTTGACGGTCTGCAAAACACAGAATATTTATTACTGTTCCGGTGCTTTTCTGAGACAGTCGCGTTGTTCCTGGAGCCTTTCTTTTCGGCTAATGACAGGTCAAAGGTCAAACTGTGAACGCTGGAGAAGGACCTTAGCATTAGCATTAGCATTAGCCTTGCGTTTAAGAATGAATCATTTTTGAGCTGCAGATCTGAGGAACACTGTTGATCTTTTTCATTTGGTTAATTTTGTATTTGTTTTGTAAAAAGATGTATTTTAGCTGTCGGTGGCCATTACTTTTGAGTTTTATCGTGTATTTTGTTATTTAAATTCACATCATTTCCCTAAACTGGAGTCCGTTGTGCTCGGTCTGAACAACGGTTAAATCTTTTGTGCGCTCCGTGCCATTTCTGTGACTTTCAGCGGGAGTTTGGCCTAATTGCTGCAGATTTGTATTGTTTTTGTGAGTTCTGTGTCTGTGAACAACTGGGTGAGTGCAGCAGGGGGGCGGAGGGGGCACTAACCGCCTCCAGTGCCCGCTCTGTGCCCCGGGATGTCCCACTGCTGTTGGTCATGTGAGGTTTGGTGCCAGGTTTTGTGGGAGTTGTACCGGACTTTACTCTGCCATCTGTCAGAGGCTAACAGCAGAACGCACCGACTCAACTGGACGTGCTTCAAAGAAATGTTAAACTGACTTTTTATTGAGAAAATGCAAACCTTAAAACAGTGGCGTCAAACTCAAAGTGTATAATATTAAATAAGAATAAGAATAATAAGTATAATAGTAAATAAGAAGCATTTCAGGGGCTGAAAACTGTGACAAATCCAACTAAAAACTGCTCAAATCCATCTAAAAACTGCTCAAATCCAACTAAAAACTGCTCAAATCCAACTAAAAACTGCTCAAACACAACCGAAATATGTTCAAATCCAAGTAAAACCTGTTCAAGACCTTTGAAAAACTGTGCAAATCCAAGTAAAACCTGCTCAAATCCAACTGAAACCTGCTCAAGTTCAACTAAAACCTGTTTAAGTCTATATAAAACCTATTCAAATCCAACTAAAACTGCTCAAACACAACTGAAATATGTTCAAATCCAACTAAAACTTGTTCAAGACCATTTAAAAACTGTTCAAATCCAAGTAAAACCTGCTCAAATCCAACTGAAACCTGCTCAAATCCAACTAAAACCCGTTCACATCCAACTACAACCTGTTTAAGTCAATAAAAACAAACTAAAACCCAAAAATATTACCTACCAAAAGTACTGCAGGGCCATATAAAACATTGCTAAGGGCCAGTTTTGGCCCCTGGGCCTTGAGTTTGACCTGTGTGCCTTAAAGAACATATTCTTTAGTGTTTGTAACAAAATCTGGTGTTGACTGGTCTTGGTTTTGAGATTTGCTGCATATTTTTACTTTTGGTCTTGCACTTAGAGATTTTAAATGAAGACCTGCCAAAAGCACAACTGATTTATCGACTTAATTACTGTGAATGAAAATCAAAAACAAAATGTTCTGAGTAAACTGCAGTTGTGTGTGTTTCTATTTGAGCTGGATTTTCAGAACAGTATCAAGAAATTAGATAAACCCAGTCAGAGATTATAATAAAAACACTGCATAGAGACAGTGTCATTTTGAATAAACAGTTATTGATGGAAAATGCTGTGAAGGAAAGGGATGCAGACCCATTATACTTTGCAAATTGAATAGGCTGTTTTAATTTGCCGCATTTGTGTAATTAGAATACAGTCTTTATGCGAGTATGGATAAAATAAAGGCTTTTTACAGCTCTTTTTTTAAGATACATATAAAAATAGACCCAATGTTTACCAAACTAAGCAAAAATAAACATGTAAACAGTTTCCTAAAGGGCTTTATGACTTGTATTTTAAAACTTATTTGATATTTCATGTAAGTAAATCTATATATAACTTATTTATTTTGGATGTTAAGAATTACAGCTCTGAAACGAATTAGTTGAAACTGGAAAAAATGGAAACCCTTCCATGATACAATGGAAAGAAACACATCACATAAAAATAACCCGTCATATAATTAATAAAATGGAATTATTTTGGAAAAGATGGTCTGCAATCCAAAAGAAAACATATAAAATAAATATTAAAAATTGATTGTTATAAAGTATCTATAATAATCAACATTTGGTATTAACAAGTCTGTTTTTTCTTTTCAGTTTTAGTCACATAAAGGGTGAAAAATGTAAAATAAATTGAGAAATGAAACAAAACGAACTGGCACAATGAAGAATATAAAAAAACAGATTACAGTTTTAATACTTCTTCCAGTTTGGAGAAGCAGACAAGAGCTGAAATTCTCCGTTTAAGAATAAAAATCCAAACTATTGGACTATATTTACGTCATGTTTGTGGGAAAAAAGGGAAACGTCATTCACACAACTTCACAAGACTTACAATCTCGTTTTCTTTTTTTTTTTTGCCATTAAAGAGAGAACAACTAGTTTATTTTCCAGATTATTCTTGAGTAAAAACGTCACTAAATTGGTCCCTAAGCTTGTCTCGAGTCTGGTTTCTCTTCCATGAATCATGCTCTTGGTTTCGATCCTTGAAAGTCTTGGTCTTGTCTTGGTTCACTCTGGTCTTGGACAGAAACTCTCATTTTTTTTCTTCTCAAAATATGTCTTTGAGCAGAGATTAAGTTTCCAATCTGATCAATAACACGTCTCCATCAGATAATAATCAAAGCCCAGAGCCAATATTCAGCATTTTTGTAAATATTATCGTAGTTTTGACCTATTTACAACAAAATTATGCACATTTCACCTTTTATTTTCACACATTCTCGTCACAATCCCAACAAAGTGCTTCAAATGAGTTGGAACGGAGGCTCGTAACATTAATAAAGGTTTGATTTTGTTGTTTAAAAGCTGGTTGTTAAAGAGCGACCGTGTGTTTGTGTGAAGAGAGGCTGGAGGAGGAGGAGGAAGAGGAGGAAGAGGAGGAGGGGTTACGCTGTCCACGCCACTTCTGGGGCAGCTGCTCGGTTTCAGCTTCTCCTGCTGCCTTCAGGGACGCCTCGGAAAACACACAACCACTTTGATCCTCGGTATTAACGCTGTGTGTTCTGTTAGACTGCATTAAAAAGACAGATATTTAACTTTTCGCTGTAATTATTGTTGGTAAAATTCTCCATAAACGTAATAGCAGTAGGTTTATGAGTAATATAGTCAAGGTTTTGAAAAAGCAACAAAAAAATGTCCTTAATTTACATATAAAGCAGTAAAGTACTCATTTAGACCTAGTGTATGGAGCCTATTAAACTGTGACTATGACAAAAATGAATAACTATCTGACTTAAAACATCAAAAACTGTAATTATATCTAGCTGTAGCATAAAAAATAATATTGACCAATGTATTAAGAAGTAAATCGTCAAGTTTGCAGTGAATATCAATTACTGTGAAGACATCTAAACTCAGATATGTGACGTAAATAGTCCAAAAGTAATATTGTCCAGGTTATTGCAGGATGATATTTACATGAAGTCATTAAAAAAAGGAACAGTTTCAAAGGTAAAGTAGTTTTATCCGTCATTTGTAAGTCTTCAAAAGTGGAAAAACTAATCCTACACAACCCAATAGTGACCTTTTGTTATTTTTTAATGTAATTTTAGTCCTTTTCAGTGCTGTTTTATTTATTTTAATGTGTCTAGTTCAAGTATAAAGATCCTTTAGTAAGACTTTTTTTTCCCCCTGTGGGTCTGCCCTGCCTTTAGTTACGGCCCTGCTCACAGTGTTCCTCTTCAGTCCATTTCTGAAGTGTCCTGAGTGGAAGGAACATTGATGTAATGGAAAATAGAAGCATGGATTCATCCCCAAAATGAACGAGTAACGACACAGAACAATGATCCAGTTCTAGTCGCATCTGTCCACATTGAACTGAGTCTGAGGAGAGTTTTGTTTTTATTATTTATTATTTTATTAGAAGTAATTCAAGACTTTGTTGCTGTTGATTCAGTTTTGAAGTTGTTTAGACCAATGGTTCTCAACTGGAGGGTCTGGACCTAAAAGTGGGTCGCAGGCATGTTCTTGGAGTATGTCCCAAAAAAGTATAAGTATAGTTATTATAAATGTTTTAAATATCTGCTGTAACTTTGACTGTAAATTTTAAATGATCAGAGAAAAAAAATATGTTTAGATCAACAGCCAATGGGAGCGTCCCTTATTCAAGACCTTTAATATGTGAGCTGTGATTGGCCAAAGCCTGAACACTCTTTAATCTATTCAAATCCTACAGACTAAAGCTCAGATGGCGTCTTAAGAGCTTGTCTTTTCACTGATTATTCTTTTTTACAATAAACTCTTAGTGATTAAACAGTTATTCTCAATGAAAATAAAAACTGCAGCCTTTATTTATCTTTTGTTTTACTTTTATAAACCTAATTATGAATCTGTAGTCATTGTTTTATAATGTTTTTAATGTGGAAACTGAAGCAATGAGTCCTTCTCTTCTATTTGTTTAACCTTTAATTGAATGATTCACGTTTTAATAATTACACATTTAAATAAAGAAAACAGACAGAAAACAGGTCAGATCGCTGCTAAAACTGAAGAAAAGGCCCGTGTGCCTCCTCCCACACGGATCTGAGAGCATGTGCACGAGCAGCTGTGTCGTGGAGGCTTCGTCCTACGGTCCGTGAAGGCAGCGCGGCGTTCCTACGAGCGGAGGCACTTTCCTCCTTTCCTCCTCCTCTCAGCGCCATTGTGTGACAGAGTCTCCGGCAGCGAGCACGGGTCGTTTTTCTGTGACCGACCGGACTGTTTTAAAGCTCCCCATGTTTCTGTCTCACTCTCCGCTGCACGAGGACGTGGTAAGACTCCGTTTAATCCGTTTCAAACGCGAAGGAAATACGCACTGGTGGAGCGCGTTACGCAATTTGTAATAACCTATTTCTAATGGTTTACAGTCGGTCAGTGGAGGCTCGGGTTTGGGTCCGGGGGCACAGGGTCTGGAGGGGAAAGTTGGAGTGTTTTTAAGGTGGAAATGAATCAGTATTTGAGCGTGTTGTACTTCGTTTACCGCGGAGCTCGTATCTGCTCCAAGAGACGAGGCTGCGTCTCCAGCGTTTATCAGCAGCGAGTGTAGTCTGTTAAACTTTTTTACCCAAAATGCACCGACTGTTGGCTCGAAATAAGCCCAAGTAAAGGCACGTATTCACAACTAGTCCGTAACATTACATTAAACAAGCGAAAAACTCAACGCACTCATTATTAAGTTGGTTTAACGTTGCGCAAGTTTGACAAAATGTGATAAAATGGCGATTATCACTGTCTTTATTTGTAAATGGGGCGTTTAAGTCTCATTTAAGATAAGCACCAGCGATGAGACCCTCTGAACCCCGTTTAAAGCCCACATAATATGCATTTTTTCTCTGCTCTTGCTGCTCATGCTTTTCCTTTGATTTTGGAGAGACTCGTAATATGTTGTTAATGGTTTATAAAGCTAACCGCAGTTGGTTTTATCCACTGTCGGTGTTGAAAAGAGGCATTTGTGGCACTTGGAGACTTGAATAAACATCTGAAGGGACTGTCTAACACCTTTTGTAGTGAAGAGGAGTCTCATGTTTGACTCAAATGTGACTGAACGGTCCCAACAAATTCAAAAAAGATTGGTTTAACGTGAAATTGTGCTTTAATATTTAATAAAGTGGCGTAATGTTGCAGCTGTGAAGCATTTTGGAGCTATTTATCGTGACTTATATCTGGTCAAAGTGTAGTTAACCTTCTTTTAAATGGATATAATCAACCTTTATGGAGTTTTCCTGTCTGTATGTTTACAATGTACAAACGTAACTGTGAATTTTTATTTGATTTTATGCTTTTACACAAAAATACTCTTTCTGCCACTGCTTAAAACACGACTTTAATGAAAATGGCTGTTAGCAATGTCTGCGTTTGATTACTTGACTCTGACTATAGCATTTTAAACCAAGTATTATTCAAAGTAATATTAAAACACTGGGGACTGTTAAATAAATCATTAGGCATTGCATTTCTTACATGCTTCGTTGAATATTTTGTTGTTGGTTGTTGTTGTCAGTGTTGGTTATGTCCATGTTTAATCTCATTCTTGACAAACCCAACGGGAAAATGTATGTTTTTAGGATTGTCTTAAAAGGTTTTGATGAGAGTCTTGCTTTTTACGATCATCACGAATAATAATCAGCTGTATTTTGTCTTTATTTTAGTCTCTGGTTAAATGTAGCAAAAGAAAACTGTGGTGACATTGATTGAAATGGTTGAAATGTAATAATTAAATCACATTATTTGATATAAAGATGAGTGTTGCTAGTTCCTCTAGTGGCCAACCGTGGAACTGCACTGACATAATCTCTGTTTGTCTTGTTTATTATGTTTATTTGTGCTTTTTCTAAAACCATCTGAACAGCCAAGTATTTAAAGATTGTCATGTTAGCGTCGTTACTTGTCGTTAAGCTCGTTGGATAATAAAGTAGTGAGTGGTTCAAACTGTTTAAGCTGATGTTTTGGACTCCGATGGCTTTATGGTAGTGTTTTGAAAAGGTTGTGAATGAAGACAGCACAAAATCAGACAATAGTGATAGAGTTTGGTATGGTCTTTTTGTTTTTTTTCAAATCAAACTTTCTGTTGTAATTCAGCAAAAATAATCTGGCTTTTCTTTTCTGAATTTGACCAAAAAAGCGACTTAATGAACGAACCAAATCTCAAAAAACTGCTGGTATTGTAATAATGTTATGTTCCTCTATGTGACAGATATTCATAATGTGTTGAAATATACAGATCCAGTTCTAAATTTAGTCCTGGTTTCTTTGGAAGTTTGTCCAGAGCCTTGTGTTTCTTCATGAATTTGGAGTTAATTGAATATTCAACGGTGTCAAAGGAGGATGCAGTATGACAGTATTTAACATATTTAGTGTATTTTGTAGGTTTTTTTTTTGATTTGTGCGGCCTAGATTTAAGGGTACTTTGGTTTGTCCTACTGACCTTGAAAAAACACTATAGTACTGCTGTAGTTTTGTAGTAAATCCTGAATATTTTTACTCTTCTAATGTTTTCTTTTAGTCTCTAAATGTAATGTAATGTAATGGACAATAATTTAACAACAGGCTAAATGCTTGGCACAGATTTTCCTTCAGTTTAAGTCGTCTTTGTGAAACGGATACCTCAGACCCATTGTGAGCTGCTGCACTTTACCAACCCTGCATTAAACTAGACCTACTCCAGTATTTCTGATGCTAACCTTACAAAATAAAGCCACACCTAAAGCTCACAGTTTACCAAACAGACACGAGCGTACATTTACAGCTTCTGGCTCTATTTCTCTCAACGTAAAGATAAATAATAAATACATTAACCGTCAAACCCTTCAGTCACGTGTAGTTCTTATTTTCTGACTCTAACATGTCAGAAAGCACATGTTTCCCCTCAGGACTCTTTCCTTTCACACTGAACACACATTTGATACGTCTCTCATCGACGTGAGCGTGTCGGTCGGTGTTGTGTGTTTGTTTTCAGAGTGAGATTCGGTGTCCGGTTTTAGGAAGAGGTCTGCGTGGCTGCGTTTGCACCGAGGACTAGAGTGTTCTCTGGAACTTTTCCTGCTCAAAAGCGAAGCTCCAATTGCAAGTCTGCGTTATTTCTGAGCCGTTTCTCAAAAGACAGGAGGCAGGTTGGAGTTTTGGAAGAGACGTAAAGCTAGGAATTTCATTTGAGAGACTTATTTTTGTTCATGAAGCGTCTTGAAATGGTTAAGCTGGCGATTTAAGGAAGTAGTTGTGTTAAAAAAATCTGTTATTGTGAAGTGGTTAAGCTCGTTTTGAATCGTCCTCAGACTGAAAACGGGACAAACACATCATAAACCGAAGTGGCTGAAGTCTGATAAACTTTCAGTTCACACTTTGCTGCAGAGGCTCCTTCAACAAACACTGACAGAGACAACGCTCAAACTAACACTGGACTGTTTTATTTTGAAGGGCTTCAACTTAAACAAATCAGGCAGTTTCTACCTTTCACCTCCAGCATGTTTCCTTATATCATTATTAGATCTTTATACATATTCAATAATGACTAATTCAAAGCTAAATGCAGTTGTTAATGGAAAATCTTGATAATAAAATGACCTGAATTGAGTTAATGTCTTTGCACAATAAAACATTAACCTCAAATAAAAGCAGGAAATGTGCACTGAGCCAGGTTTTAGTTTAGAAAGTGTAAAGAAATGCACCTGGTAAAGGTTAGGGAAAGACAACAGGGCTTTGCTGTATATAATGAAGCCTAATTAAATGTGTTTTTTAACTAAATATATGATAACATCCTCCTTTAACTTAGATTGAAGCATGTATCTTGCCTAAACTTAACCACTTAAAGAGACAAACTGTATTCTTTGAAACCAGCGTCTTTCAACAACAAGAAAAAGCCGATCGAACACATTCACAAAACAAAATGTAGTATTTTCAAGTCATTTTCTGCTAAAATGTCAGTACCTCACATTTATTTGGAGCAAGGGCTTAAAAAGTAGAGCAAGATGGACCAAAAGTGTTGGTTTGTCAGTTCGATCTCCTCCCGTTTTTCTTCAAATGTCATTCTTCAGCCTCTGTATGCGGCAACTTCTGGGTTGAGCTGCAAAAATACTGCATATTTACTGTTAAAGCAATGTGTAATATCCATATTGCTAAGACCAGAACCAAAATAACGTGCAGGAAACCTTTTAAATCAAATGAGAAGTAAGTTGCGTCAGTTCGATCAATGGAAGTGTTGGCCAAAATCGACATTTAAGTCATATTTTAACACCTTTTTTCTTGTTTTTACGTCCTGCAGCCTCGATAAAAGGTGATCTTTAGGAGACCTGGTTTGTGAAAGGCCTGTTTTGTAAAGCTGTGCAGTAGCAGGAGCTGCCTCAGACTCGTCCTGATGTAAAATGGATAGAGCGGGCCGCTTCTGTATAAAAACCTACCTGAGAGCGTGGTCTAATAAAGGCTTACAGTACAGTGCAGCAGGCAGCCAGGCTTGTACTGCATTGATAAGCCATATTCTTAAGTAACAAGGGGTGCTGCCTGCAGGAAAAATGATGACACCGGCAGCCGAGGTGTTCTCAGCCGGTGAGTAACGCCACGAGGCAGTGCTGCAGTAATAAGGTGGGTACTACAGCCGGGCCTGTCTGTAGCTCCCGAGGCGTTGTCACCGCCGCGAGATCAAGCTGCGTTTTTATCCCCGAAGAGGCTCAGCGGGGAGAGAGGAGCGATCGGCGGCATGTAGACAAGTCTGCTGACCTAAATCTGCTGCTTCTTCTTCTCCTTTTTATTTATAGACTTAAGAGATGTGTGTGCGTAGAGAGCGATTACAAGAAATTTGAGTCGAACACACGCGAACGAGCCAAGTGTGTCATTAGAGCGGCCCGGGCTTAGAGGTTTTTGTTATTTAAAGTGATTTTGGGGTTTTCTGAAGCACAGTGGTACCTGGTCATTCTGAATAGACATTAAATTAGCTTTAAGTAATAAGTTTGAGCTCAATCTGGAGAACTGGACAAAGCAAATCAATGAAAAGTTAAACATGGCTTTTTTGTTTAATTCATGAAGTATTTTGGGCAGTGCAGTGTTTTCTCCAGGTCTTTACCTTTAAGGGAAATTGCATTTTTTAAATATTTAGCAGCTTTTATCTTTAATAGAGATTACTTTACCTTCTCACACAGTAGTTCCATGTAGATTCAGATCAAGTTATTCTCCTTAATAAATAAAATCATCACTAAAATCACAAAAAAAGAGATCAAGATGGGGGCAAATACTTTTTCACACCACTGTATTGGGCTAATATAGCACCTTAAATCCAGAATTATTGATTTTATATGTAAGTAAATTATATATTAAAAGTTAAGGGCACAGGAAAGTTATCATTTGTTTATAATTTGGGCCTGAATTTAAGATTGAAGCAACTAGATCCCAAAAGATCTCATGCTGTTTTGGCAAAATCGAGTACAGTTTAATTCCTCGATGTGGCTCCTCTTTAGAGACGGCTCCACAGCTCATCAGTGAAGTTTTTTGACAGCATTTTATCATTTTTAAAGTTCCTTAAAGCTCTCCAAACTATCGGCTGCTCTACATGAGGCTGTAGTATGTCCACCAGGCCAGTAGGAGGCGCTGTGAAGCCTGCCGTTTCTATTGCTACAGTGATTAAACAAAGGAATAAATAACATTGGAGGCAGTTTGTTGTCCATCTGACTTGTTCTTGTTGAGGTCGAGGGCTGTGATTGGTCGACACAGCTGTCCATCACCTGTTTTTACAAATCACAGATGGCTTCACTGTTAAACTGCCTCTAAACTTTGCCCTCCTGAACTTTTGACACGACTTTGATCGAAAACGTCTTTTAAAACTAATATTTAACACTAAAACTTATTGTTCCTTAAATGTGTGAGGCCGAACGAGCGCCTTCAGCTGTGTTTTAAGTGAAAGCACAGATCTGAATCTCATCAAAACCTCTTTTCTATTTTCTAAAGGATTTGGAAGACTTCCCACAATTTAATTACATTTGTCAAATTACAGAAATTACCTTGAAATTGATGATCAATGCAGCAACTGTTTTTTCTTTGTATAAACCCTCTTTTTAGTTTTGATCCTCTAAAGCTGTTCTAGTTGGAGTTTTGACCCTCTAAAGCTGCTGTAGTTGTAGTTTTGACCCTCTAAAGCTACTGTAGTTGGAGTTTTGACCCTCTAAAGCTGCTGTAGTTGTAGTTTTGACCCTCTAAAGCTGCTGTAGTTGTAGTTTTGACCCTCTAAAGCTACTGTAGTTGTAGTTTTGACCCTCTAAAGCTGCTGTAGTTGTAGTTTTGACCCTCTAAAGCTGCTGTAGTTGTAGTTTTGACCCTCTAAAGCTACTGTAGTTGTAGTTTTGACCCTCTGAAGCTGCTGTAGTTGTAGTTTTGACCCTCTAAAGCTGCTGTAGTTTGAGTTTTGACCCTCTAAAGCTACTGTAGTTGTAGTTTTGACCCTCTAAAGCTACTGTAGTTGTAGTTTTGACCCTCTAAAGCTACTGTAGTTGTAGTTTTGACCTCTAGCCCTGTAGTTGTAGTTTTGACCCTCTAAAGCTGCTGTAGTTGTAGTTTTGACCCTCTGAAGCTGCTGTAGTTTGAGTTTTGACCCTCTAAAGCTGCTGTAGTTGTAGTTTTGACCCTCTAAAGCTGCTGTAGTTTGAGTTTTGACCCTCTAAAGCTCCTGTAGTTTGAGTTTTGACCCTCTGAGGCTGCTGTAGTTTGAGTTTTGACCCTCTAAAGCTGTTGTAGTTGTAGTTTTGACCCTCTAAAGCTCCTGTAGTTTGAGTTTTGACCCTCTAAAGCTACTGTAGTTGTAGTTTTGACCCTCTAAAGCTACTGTAGTTGTAGTTTTGACCCTCTAAAGCTGCTGTAGTTGTATTTTGACCCTCTAAAGCTCCTGTAGTTGTAGTTTTGACCCTCTAAAGCTGCTGTAGTTTGAGTTTTGACCCTCTGAGGCTGCCGTAGTTTGAGGATTGGAGCTTAAACCAACACAAAGAGGAATAATCAGAATATTAACAACATTTAAACTGTATCTAATGTAAATTATACGATTGTTAATGAAGAAAGTGGTTGACTTTGTTGTTGTAAAACCCCTGAGAGCCAGTTTTTAGCGCTCACAGTCGGTGCAGCAGCAGCGGTGTGTTTTGTAACCAGGTCTGTCATTATGTAAGAGGTGGTAGTGGATTCTCGGTCTGATACGCAGCTGACCTCTGTCATGTGAGCGCCGTTTACGATCACAACCAAACCAAGACTCTCACACGGTCACGTTTCCAGCCCCATGATTGGTCCGTTTCACTTCGCCGCCGGTCGTCTTATTATACTCAGAATTAGATCCAGAATTATAGATAAAGATACTCAAAAAATCCAGTAACATTAAGCCCGTTTTACTTTTTCTAAATCTCTTAAAGCTCGGCAATTCGTCCAAAAAAATGTGTAGCACGACTAATCTCTATTTTAAGCTCAACAATAAAGATGAGAGCCACAATTATTTAAATTATTTAAATGAGAAATTATAGGCACTAAAGTGGAGCATACAGTACAAACAACAGTGTGAAGTTTTTCTGATAAAATGGTCACAATTCAACTTTTTAATTTTTCATCATATTTATAAAGCGCTTAGTGAGGTTTTTTTGTACTTGCTGCAAAATGGCACTTTTTAAAAAACAAATATGTTCTTAAATGTATTAACGTGGCAATTAATTGTTCTTAAACTCAATGCTGTGCCTCTGAATCTTAGACAAATTTAAAAGTTCCTCCAGTGAACTATGAGCCAAAAGAATAGCTTCTAAATTGATAAAATGAGGCTAAAACAAAAGAATAGTGTGAGAAGAATGTGTGAGGTTGAATTATGGTTATACAGCCCTTCTTTATTAAATAATAGGAGCAATAAGGTCAGTTTTACCTGATTGTTTACAATACTTTCTCGTTCCTGTCATTTTTTGCACTAGTTTTGCTTGAATCTAAGACTAAAATATAATGATTCCCGAATGATCTCGACTAAAAGTGTGAATAAAATCACTCTTGGATGCCATGTTTTTGCTAATTTTGCAGAAATCTGGAAAATTGGAGGACATTTTGAAACAGCTGGGAATTAATAGGACATTACTTTCATTTTGCACACTTTGAGCTGTATCGTCTCTCGCTTAAAATTCAATAAAAAGAATGAAAAAGAGAGAGAACAGTGAAGAGTTTAAAGAGAAAGACGTGGACACAGCCTCAGTGTTTGTATTTTTGGTTTAAATTCACAAACAGACGCCTTTACGGTTTCAGAGTCAGAACAAAACTGAGGTGACTGATGATGACGACGGTGATGATGTTAGTAAACAGCCGGTTGCCATGGCAGCGGCGGTGTTGGTGGTGTAAACAGTCGTAGAGCTTCTGCTGCAGCTCCGAGTCTTCTCTGGGTCTGAGGCTGGAATGTGTTTACTACAGATCCACAACGAGACACACTTCTGCAGCAGATTCTGTGAGGACTCTGAGGGGAGTTCACAGTTGGATTTCAGTGTTTTGTTTTTTGTTTTTTCATTGTTTTTGTCCAGATGTTGTGGTTCTGTTCGGTTCATATTCCTGCCTGATTTGCAAAACAATATAACCTTCTTATCAGCTCAGATGAGGCTGTCCCTGCTGTTTGTAACATATAGGACTGGATATAACTTTATATAACTTCAATATATACTTTTAATTAGCTACAAACCTCTTTCGTGTTAGTTTTCATCTACATTTACCATCAAGAAACTTACTTTTACACTAAGAAATTGAGAATTAACTATGTTCTATTCCTTGAAACTATTAAAGGCATATAATAGTTTATCCTGACAGACTCAGTGATAGAAAACACAAAGAATATGGTTCTGTGGAAACAAACTCAACTATAAAACGCTACTTGACAGACTGTTAATGATGCAATAAATGTGTTCCTCACTTATCTTGATTTATAGTTTTGGACAGCAGTGCTACAACAGGTGCATGTACATTCAATACAGTATAAAGCTAGTGTACACAGACATTAATAACATAAATAAAACATAATGCATAGTAGAAGACTGTTGTTAAGGTGTAAAACATAAATAAGAAAGGGATATGAATGTTGTAGCTTGTCTTTTAATTTAAAAATACTACAAAAAACAGTTCCCTTATAAGATGTTTTATTACTTTACTTCACTTCACACTTTGGTTTTGCTGTTCTCAATCTTAATCTAACAATACTTGAAAGAAAAGCATCAACAGAGAAAAGGGAGGCAACGTAAAACACAGATAAATACTGTCAATTCAATAATGTTTAACGAGGAGGAGATAATTGTCGTCCTGACGCTGAAGTCACAGCTAAGCTAACGCTAAGCTAACGCTAAACTCTACACTTCATTTCATTAATATAACACTCACTGTGGCTCTGCTTTTTTCCCTCTTGTCTCTAGGTTAAAACATGGATGAATACACCTTTATTTTTTGGTGCCAGTTGTAAATAAACAAAGCCAACAGCGACTTATTCTTTATTTTTTGTCACTTATTGATTCACCAATTGATTCTAAGGTCAATAAACCAACAAACGTCCAGGATGAGCCTTAGTTTAAGAGGCCTCTCATAACTCCAAACTTATGTTCTCTATTTTAGATTAAAAGACTGTGCAGTAGTCCTCTTTGTCCAAACCTGAATCCGCTGCAGCTCTTTTCTTTTACCGCTTCACCCTGAGATTAATACATGTGTTCACCGAGCGGCTACATTAGCGTAGCTCTGCCTCCTGTGTGTGTGCTCGGTGCATCTACAGAACCTGAAATAGCCCATGTGTGGAGGGAGGAGGAGGAGGAGGAGGAGGAAGAGGAGGGAGGGAGGGGGTGCTGCTCAGGCATGGAAACCAGCGTATCCGGTTACACCATCATAATATCACTGCAGAGTCCGTCCACTCGCTCTACGCACTGCACTACGGCACAACACACACTCTGCACAACACACACTCTGCACAACACACACTCGTCACGCTGAAGGAAAGGCACATGTGACAGACGTACTGCTCGCAGACAGGTGTGAGGTTACAGCGCTTTAAACGCGACGGTTTTTCACGTTTTAGGCTTTTATTTGACGTTGGGTTTGTGTTTTAGAGCTGGCTGATGGAGGGTAGGGTTGATGAAACTCTTTTGTCAAACAAGAACGGTATCCAAGTCAAATTAGCAGTTTTGTCAAGTACTCAAGTATATTTGGCTGGATTTTAGCTGAAAGACGAGACACAAAACCTAGAAGAATCTATGTGTGTGTATATCTCCAGTATATCTATGACAATACAATGCATTAATGGATATATAAGATGTATAACTTTTGTATAACCCCCCAAAAATTATAATTAATTTAATTTAATTTAATTTAATTTAATTTAATTTAATTTTATTTAATTTTATTTAATTTTATTTAATTTTATTTTATTTTATTTTATTTTATTTTATTTTATTTTATTTTATTTTATTTTATTTTATTTTATTTTATTTTATTTTATTAAATTCCCATTGTTATTTTTGCTGCCTTTTGTTTGTTAAAAAGCAATAAAAAAAACACTGAAGAAGAGAGACTTGAAGCAAATGCACAAGAGCTGAGCTTTTAATTCAAAATGTATCTTTACAAACTTCAGGATCATTCGACAAATAGAAGTATCTCGTCTTCAGGCCCATGCTTTTGATTCAGACTATTGTATTTATTATGTTGCTATGTTCACTATGTTGCTCTGAATATGACCAACTCTTGTGGCGTAAGACGTGAGTCAATAAATGACACTCGATGAATCATAAAAAGGTAAAAACATAAACATAGACACAGTAATAGAGTTAAATGGCATTGTTTCACAGTCAGTGATATTTAATGCAGTTTTCTTGTGGATGAGGCCAATGTGAGGTCAGCTTTCACTCTGTTAGGAGCTTCAGCCGAGGTCTTATTTCAAAGGGACGTGGATAATATCACGAGAAAATGTCCAGGTTTCAAGGAATAAAGAGACGTCTTTATTAGTCGAGTCTCTTTTTCTCTGAATGTGTAATAAACATCAATAAACAAATCTGATTCGAAGGTTTAATAATGCAAACCTGGCTTTTTGGATTAACACTTATAATAACTACACACTATTGAGCAGTAGTAAAGTATTAATAAATATGTAATTAATGATGAGTTAATAAAGAGTTTATAGATGTTGAAATGTAATTTATATCTATAATTATACATGAGCTTACAACAATGGTTATAACATAATGGTGCTTATTAATGCAGGGGTAATGCTTTGTAAATTATGAATTAAGTAGTAACAAATACTTAATGCTTAACAGTGTATAGTTTAATAAAGTGATACAGGATTACATTTTTTGTTAAAGTAATGCATGATTTCTTTTATTAAATGGCAATTAGTGGCAATCAGTGACATTATTAGGCCTTACTGCATTACTTTAAGGCTGAACTCAGACTAAACGGTTCATGTTATGCTCAGACAGTTCAGTTTGTTTGAAAAAGTGTGCAAATTAACTCAGGTACGGACCAAAAAACAAAGGCCTGAGTCCTCTTCCACCTGGTGCTGTTGGACTGAGACGTAAACAATGATCCAAAAACAGGAAGTAAACCGAAGCAGTGTTCACCAATGGAGGAAAAAAACATGAAACAAGCGCTCATTTAATTAGAAAATGTGAGGAAATGTCATCTATCATCAATGAAATACTCTGAGAATAAGTTGCAGTTGCATTTAAGTGACTGGATTTTAAAGTAATTATTAGAAAATTAACATTTAAATTTGGCCAATATCCCTTTTTTTAAACCTATTACTCTGATAATTATTTCTGAAAGTCTGCTGAGTGAGAAAATAAGGAGTTTAGACCGAAAGACGAGCGAAGATGCTACTTTTTCTCCTTATTTTGTGTAATTAGTCTTAAATAATTGTTGTTAAAGCCCTTCCGTTGCATTTCTTCAGTTTATTTGACTGGACGCAGCGTGGAAACTTTTCTTATCCAACGCGATTATCAATATTAAACGTTAAAATACCGTTTATTGAAGACACCTCGATTAAAGACGGTGGCTCCATTTTGTGTTTAATCGTTCGTTTTTGGCGTCCGAGCCGTGATTCTCGTGCGGTAGCTGAACCGCTCGAGGAGAAGCGTGACTGAAGTGAGGTAAAGGCCAAACGGAGGATCGGTAAAAGTGTAAAGGAGCAGAAAGGAGCAAAGGAAGAGGATAATGCAGAGGAATGTGAGGGGTGGGGCGGCTGTGGTATGTCAGCCTCTGCTCTGGGTCTGAACAGCAGGCCGTGAGTCAGAGCCACAACACGAGCAGCTGCCTCGATCACACACTGTCTTTACACTCGCCGCTAAAGTTAAAACTCCAAAGCCCCCGCTCTGACTGAACTCACTGAGTCACTTCAGTCAATACGAAGTCACTCTGAACTCGTTCTTTGGGTCTAACAGATTGAGATATTATTTTGACTCTAATGTCCGCTTTTTAAAAATTAAAAAACCCTCTGTGTGTCTTTAAGCCCCTCCCCCTGAGCTCAGTCTGTTCTGATTGGTCGAAAAACCCGCTCTTCTAACACTATAATATGTATTTAAGTTAAAAAACACACACTTTAAGTAGAAAATACATAAAGTTGAATGAATTAGAGTTAATAGTTAATGGTTTATAAAGCCTATTAACGATATTTATTAGTTACATACTTAATAAATAAGAATATATTATAATCAATTGACTTCCTTTCTGCTCAGATACATCTTTATATTAAAATCTCCCTCAAACATTTATATTTATTTTCATTTTTAAGGCATTTTTCTATCTGTACACATCAGACAATGTTTAATTTTTGCATCTGTCTTTATTTCCTTTTTTTATAATTCCATCATGTTGTCATAGTGTCCTGTCCTTTTGTCATTAGTCCACTTTGGAAAACCTGTGACAAAAGAAGCCATATTATAATAAAGAAAAAACAGGACTGACATACAACAATAGCATTCATTCACTTCAGGCAGAATCAACAAAGAGAAGCAGAAGATTTAATAAATTATGAATATATTGCAGTTAAAGGCAGTTTTCGTGTCTTAATGAAGTGTTTTAGCTCCACTTTTAGCATTTCTTCACGTTAGAAAGTGTTGTATCTGTCTTTAAGCCTCTCTGTCCTGTTTTGGTAATGTTTTCATTTCTCTTATTGGACTTTATGCTCTTCTTAAAGACCCATTTTGTTGCTTATCTGCCTGATTATGCAACGAGAAGCTAAGCTGGAATACACTGAGCTGTTTTTTGGGGTTTAGAGAGATTCAAGAATACACCAGAAAAGCATCGAGATATCGTTTTGAAATGAGGTGACACCAATAACACTTTGTCAGAAAATAATGACCAGATACTTTCATCTTTACTTCCTTTTTATTACAGTCTCTTTTAGAAAACTGCTCCGTACGACTTTGTCTTTGAGGCCTTCCAGAACTTTATCCAGATCATTGAAAAATAAAGACCAACAGTGAACCATTGATTCTCATAATGAGCTCTTTATAATATTTAACTCTCTATAAACGATGATAAGATGGCTCTTCATATCCTGCCGTGTTGGGAAGAGCATTAAACCCGTGCTTACTCTGCAATAAATCCAAATCCATTTCATGTAACAGTCATTTCCTTTAATGTAATCAACACAAAGACACTGACGTATGACTTCCTGGTGCAATTTAATATCAATGAATCAAATATCAACGCTTTCAAAATATAAAGGTGTGGTAAACAAGCTGCTGAAGTGACATGACGAGAAGTGTCACGCAAGGAAACGTGTTGACTTAGTTTCAGTTTCCGTTTGACTGGATCCGTTTACAGTCGGCTCTTGACCTACTTCATATTCTCAACAACACGAAATATTTAGGAAAAGTATTATTTGAACCAAGTGCTGCCAAGAACTGAATGTAATGTTGGTTGCTTTTATTAATCTTGCTCTTAAGGTCGACTACAGTTATATCATTTTGAACCAAACGTATTATTTTGACTTAAATATTCACTTATTAATAATAGAAAAAACCCTCTGTGTCCTTAAGCCCCGCCCTCTAAGCCCAGCCTGCTCTGATTGGTCAAAAGCTCAACTCTATTGTAATTGGTTAACTTTACAAAACCTGGGTTTTTACAAAAGCTCTTGACATTATGTAAAAACTCAGAGTAAGAATAAATACAGATCACACTCCTTCTTTTACCCTTTGGACAAAATTAGTGACTTTCTTCAAATAAAATGTTGAAGAAAAGTGAAAGAGTTCAAAGAGACCAGAATTAAACCTGAAAACCAACTGTAGCCAGACTTTTTGGAGCCAGCCTTCACTTCCTTTGAACAACTGATCCCTTTGTCCAATATTTATACAGTCTATGAAGCCACACCGTAATGTTTTCTCATTTTTTTGAATGAAAGAAGGGTTTTTTTTAACATTTAGCTCAGATTTGTGAACAGCTTATGTTTATGTCTCAGTGGAATCATCAAAGTCACAATCTGTAACCACTGGTTTATTTTTTGAGCCTCAGCAGCAAAAAGCTTCATTTATTTATCAAAACCTTTCACATTCATAGATTTCTAAATATGTTTATACCCTCTACAGGTAGACAGTAAAGACATATTAGATATTTTTACATGAAATCATTTAGCTTTTTGTGTTTTTGTGTTGCCTTTCCTCATGGATGGGGTTTGTGTTATCATTTTAACCTTAAAAATAATGAAAATGTGTCTTTACATTTTGTTTACTGCAGCTTGATCAACGACTAAACAGCTTTACTTTTCAATTCAATTTTATTTGTACAGCACAGTATCACACAACAATTGACAGTAAATATACAAACAGTGTACACACTTTTTGTGGCAGTGACACAAAAACTAGCTTTTGAAACGCTTTGAGTGAATAAAGAGAGTTTTGATGAGAAATATTCTTTAAGTTGAGGAGAACAGTCGTTGAGAGAAAGTGTAAACGCTGTGTCCGGTCGGTGAGTGAGTGGTTAGCGTGGTTAGCGTGGTTAGCGTGGTTAGCGTTGCTCGTGGGCTCCTCGGCAGCGGCCCTCGTCCCGGACCCATCCATCACCTCCTCGTGCCTGTTTCCGCCCCTCCCCCTCGACCCGGTCTTTGTCGTGTCTTTGGGTGAATTCCCAGCTGACTCTGTTTGTCATGGCAACCGACCGGTCGCGGCGGCTCGGCCTGCAGCTCACACTTCCTGTCTCTGCGTGCGTTTGTGTGTGTGTGGATGTGTGTGTGGATGTGTGTGTGTGTGTTTTAAAGCGACGCATGCGCAGACGCAGCAGACGGTGACTGGCTGCATGAGCTGTCGGCCTGGATTACGCTCACACTCGCTGCAGCGGAGCCTCCTAATACTGCCTCTCTGTCTTTGCATTAGCTTTTTTGAATAGATTTTGTACAGATTGGTACATTATTCCCTACATTTGGTAATTATCAGTGCAGCCCTTGTTTGGAGAAGCAGACAGGAGCTTTATATTCTGTTTGTCTCTATTGGGGTCATTGAAAATATACTTTTATAACAATTAACAAGACTTCTACAACTTAAAAACTACTGTTAATGTAGTTGTTTGTGTGTCACATAGAAGAGCTTTGCATGAATTTATCTCGACGAATGACTGCTTTTCATCTTATTCTTCGTTTATAAACCCCCAAAACTCTTCAATGTGGAGTTTGAACTAAATATTATCCATTTCTCAGCAGCTTAAAATGTGCAGATATCCTCTAAGGACCATGACTTTAAACGGACATCGAATTAGTTCAGAGTTTTAATTGTTTACAGCTAAATATTTCGTCTCTGTGGCCACGCTCCTGTCTGTTTCTCCAAACTGAGAGTGAGCTGACTACTGTGGAAGATAAATAAGCTGAAGTAACACATAGAACCACACATTTTTCCCACAAGTCTTCCTTTTTTACCCAAATGTAGGGTCCTATTTTGTATCCAACCAGTCTATTTTTAATTTACATCAGTAAATTAATACTGGATTCCACTCGTCAGCCTATAAAGTATTGCATTCAGTAAATAATTAATGAGTGTATCTGCAATATACTGCTTTATTTACCATCCCAACATCTCTTTATTTAGTCTTTTAATAACAGGATCTATCACAGGCAGTTTCTCAAGACACTAGAGGCTCATATCAATCATAAATCATCCGATCATTCACAAAAAAGTTAGTTTAGTTACATTTCGGGGCCCACTTTTTGCCCTGGGACTGTTTTACCTCGAGTCATTGCATCACTTTTGGGATCTTTTCTCGTTTTTCTGCATTTCTCCACAATTTGTTGCACTAATAACGACACACAGCCTCAGTATAGTCTAGTATTATGAGTTTAGTGAATGCTCTGTGACTGTGGCTCTTTCCCGTCCTACTGTATGTGTCTCCTAACCCCCCGCCCTGCCCCACCCCCCGCTAAGTAACTCAATGTGCTATTCTAATACAGGAGGGGGTTGGGCTTTAAAGCTGCTGGCCTATGATCCTGTGGTACAGCAGGGAACGCGCCTATTACATAACTTGGTGTGTGCCTTGGCTGTGTGTCGGTCGGACTACGGCACGCAGCACTATCTCTGTCTCTCCACAAACCTGCAGACTTTATGTTTGAGCGAATTAGCCGCCGCCGCCGCAGCTGCTCACGCTTTACTCGACGTATGTTTCTTTAAATTCCCCGGCTCTGCGGCGGGCTCGCTGTGGTTAAGCACCGACTAAGCCTCAGACTTCACTTAAAAATGAAGGAAATGACAAATGAATGGACGGTTGTCGGCTTGTGTGCGTTTTAATGAGTAGTTTGGTTATTAATTGGGGAAATAAAACAAGTCAGAGAGCGTGTGTGTGTGTGTATTTGAAATTTATCATAGCTGTTAAGTCCTAGAAATGCTTTAAAATAGATCTTTAAAGTGTTGTGCACATGTAAAGTTGCAAAAATCCTGCATAAATCCTGCATCTTTTACACTGATCATCAAACAAATCATTCATTCATTCATTTTTAAATCTACAAAAATGACGTCCTTAATTGACAAAAATAAACTACACATTGTTTGAGCATTGATTTATACTTAAAGACATTATTAAAATTCATTCAGGGGCTTAGGCTTGTCTTTATTTCTGCTGTTTCTGAATGAAAGGGTCAAAAGTGAAGGTGACACAGTAACACTTTTGTGCCAAAAGGTGGCAGCAGAGCGACATGGAGGCCGCTGTAAAACTCCCAAGGAAGAAGAATACATACAGACTGTTTATTATGTCCAGACTCACAAGTGTCACGGTGATCAGTAGCAAAAGGAATTACACAAAATATTAATATTCATCCTTGTATTACCAGTTTGGAAAAGCAAATGTTTGTTCATGTTTTGCTTCAGTGAGTGAGTTAAATGTAAATAATAAGTGTGGGAAGTGCGTGCCATGTGATAAAATGTGTTTTTCCAGTTTTGTTATGTCTGTTTATATAAAAATGGAAGTGCAATGATGCTTATGTACTGCAGGAAACATGTTAACTATCCATTAATACTGATTCCTGTAAAAAAAACCAAAAAAAACCCCATGGAAAACAATAAGATTCAATTTGAAGGTTTTGGAAAAAGTCATGGATTCCTAATTGTTTGTTCAGAGGTTTGGAAATATTAGGGAAAATGGAATTAAGGGATTTTTACAGTGCCATCAATCTGTCTTTCATTGTTTTGTTTTTAGTATATTTATCCCAGAATGAAGATAGATGTATTTTCAAGATAATTTATGTATGTATTTTTGTTGCTTTACTGCTATAATTTAATTTATTGAGCTGATCAACTGTTAAATTTGGTGAAAAAGAAAAGTCTTGTGTGACCTCTGACTCCTCATATTTGTTCTTTTATTACAGATTTATGTTCGGTAAAGGCGCGAAACGGAAGCTGGACGAGGATGAAGAGGGGCTGGAAGGCAAAACGCTGGAGGCGGCGGTGGCGTGTCCCGAGGGTCTGTCCAAAGTCTCGTACACTCTTCAGCGACAGACCATCTTCAACATCTCCCTCATGAAGCTGTACACCCAGCGCCCGGGCGAACCCAGCCTGGAGCGCCGCGTCCTCATCAACAACATGCTCCGGAGGATTCAGGACGAGCTGAAGCAGGACGGGAGTCTGCGCCCGCTGCTGTTACCCCCGTCCCCGCCTCCGGACGACCCTTTAGACGAGGGGTACCGCCAAGCCCCTCCCTCGTTCGGCGTCCTGGCTCAGTCTCAGCCGTCGACGCTCCTCATGGCTCCTCCTCCGTCGCCTCACCCTCTGGGACCGCCCTCCTGCCCCGTTCCCCAGCCTCAGGACTGCCCTTTAGAGGCTTGTCTCACCCCCGCCTCTCTCCTGGAGGACGACAGCGGAGGAGGAGACCCCGCCTTTAGCGTTTCGTCTCCCCCTACGCCGCCCCTCACCCCGCGTCCCATCAGGCTTCAATCCTCTGTGAGCGACATGGAGCTCGACCCCGTCCCGACACGGACGACAGCAGCTAACACTTCAACCGTTTCTACCTCCCCGGCTCCTTCCCCGAACCCCAGAGACACTCGCCCCAAACCGGAAGCGGCTAGCGTCTTGCAGGCAGAGCTCCGGTTAATGGACCCTTTACCTTCGCTGCCCCCTGGTGGCCTGGCGGACCCCCCTTCGTCTTCTTCGTCTCCCTCCGGTTTTCTCTCAGACTTAGCTTTGGATGACGTCCTATTCGCCGACATCGACACGTCCATGTATGACTTTGACCCCTGCACGACGGCGGGGGGCGTCGGCGCAGCGTCGGGAGGCGGTCTTTCCAAATTGTCACCTGTGGTAACCGCGGACGACCTCATTAAATCTCTAGCGTCCCCTTACAGCGGCCCGGCGCCACAGGTTTCACCCAATCAGCCTTTTAAAATAGACCTGACCGAACTAGACCACATCATGGAGGTGTTAGTGGGGTCTTGATTTACCCCATTTTAAACTATCCAGAAAAAGACTGGAGTTTTTTTGTGGGAAATCGATTTTTTTCGGGGTTTTTTTCCTGGTTGATGTTTTTATTATTGTTATAAAATGAACTGTTAAAGTCGGAAAATTGTAAACATCAAATGAGATGTCAGTTCGTACTACTATGACAAAAACTACTACACGACACTGTGCATGCACTGTGCTGGCCTTTCCAACGCGGAAATGAAGAAAAACCGGGACACAACTCTCAAAGACACAACACAGACTTGTATTTCTAAACTCGTAAAGTCATGCTGCTCTTTATTCATGCCCTGAACTTAATGTTGGGACTTTCAAATCGCCAAAATCTTAAGTAAAAGTGTCATTTTTAAAAGTAAGTAGCCTATAATTACAACAAAAGTACTCAAAAATAACCAGAGCAAGTAAAACAAAACAACGAGGCCAATGTAGGAACTGTTCAAAGCAGGGCCTGAGTTTAATTTTAATTTTTGAAACTTAACTATTTGCATGAAATCTGGAGAACTGTCCGACAAAAACTTCAACAATTGCAGTTCTGTTTGTAACTAAAGCATATTGAAGGCCTTTTTATTAACACTGTGGTTCCCAAACACTGGGTCGAGGGCCAAAAGTGGGTCAGTAAACATTTTCTATCTCAAAATTAAGAAAAAAAGTTTGCTATAGTCCTTTTAACACTAAAAAAAAATAAACTTATTACAAAAAATGACCAAATTATGCTTAAACAGATCAATATTCATTTGGATTTTTGACTAAAATATAGGTTCAATGAAAAAAAAATAGTAATAACTTTTTCAGTTATTTTGGATTGATTAGGTTTTTATATTGCAATTTTATGTGCACACAAAATAGCCCACAGTACACTTATTTTCCTTTGTTCTTAGTTAAATTTTTAATGATGATGCTGTAAAAATGAAAAAGTTAAACCCATTAATTTAAACCCGACCATTGTCAATGCTGCATCACATTAACATTTAAAACACATAAGCCTCAAACTAAGCCTTAAACTTTTAGAAAAATAAGAAGTTGAATTTTCTTTGGACCATTTTGGGATTTTATTGCCCTTTTGAGCTCATTAACTCTTTATGGATTTAGAAATACAAGCCACACAGACACACACTGAATCTATTGCTTTTATCAACGAGTGCCTTTCAAAATGACCACTTTTCCAATTCCTCTTTTTACAGTATTTTTTAAGTTCTTTCATTTTACGGCCTTCGAAGGTCACTCTTTTTTCATGTTTTTTTTTTTTTTAATTTATTGTATTGTATTAAAACTATTATTAAGAATGGTAATGTCACATGATCAAATATTATTATTTAATCGCTATCTTATTACAGACGACATGGTTTATTTGTAAAGCGAGAGCGTAAAAAAAGGTTTGACGGGGAATACTTTTTTAGGGTGGAAGCATAATTACGCTTTGGGAATACGTCTAATATCATCCCTGGGTCGTTTTACTAAAAGATGTCTGTTCACGTCTTTATGAAATTCAGTTAAATTGGTTTCACAAAAGGGTTTTAGACCGGTCTAAAGAGATAAATATGTTTGAAATAATTCTGTATTGAGTCAAAAAGTGAATTATGTCCAGTCGTGACGCTCCAAACAAACGGAAAATCCAGTTTAAATAATAGTAAGTATGTTAAACAAGGGACATATTCTACTTTATTTGAACTGGAGTTTAATGTTTAATAATAAATGCACATAAACACATGCCCCAGACAAAACAACAGCTAAGAAAATTCAAAATGAGTTGCCCATCTTTCCAATTTGATGATATTTACTTCAAAATGCATCATCATTTTATCTAAATACATTCAAAAATATGCACTAACCATTAAAAATCATTGAGTCTGTCTGATATATTATGAGTTGAAAGCAAATAAACCCAACAAAACCTCAACAAAAAACTCCTTAACTCGAAAAACCAGCAGCTGTTGTCGCTAATAGAGAAAGTTTATCCGTAACCTGAACGAGAACTGATGAAATATCCCATGATTCATTGCACAACATGCCAGAGAGAGAGGGTCTAATGTGCACATTATGAAGTAGGTGTCATTTGATACAAACTGTGAAGAGGAAACAATTAAGTACATTATTTTATTGTGTGCATTATTAGCCGTCTACACACGATAACTGAGTAGAAACTGCAACAAATGGGATTTACGTTTGATTTAATGGTTAATTTTGAAAGAAAAAAAGCACAAATAACAGATTAATGCAAAGTACGTCTGAGAGATTATCGTGCATTAGTGTAAATGTGATATATTTCAATGAATTACGTGCAAAATGTTGTGCAAAATAGTAAAAATCCAATTAATTATTTTGCAGATTCGTCGTCCGATCTGTTAAATAAGTCTTTCCAGAGGCTGAAGTTGTTGAAAAGTCGCTAACGTTTAGGTGCTATTCCTCGGAGCTTATCTGTTCTCTGTTAGAGACCGGTCTAAAGTCCTTTTTGTGAAACTGCAGGCTGTCTTTTTGTCTCCCGTCGCTCTGCAAACATTACTGAGCGCCGCTGCTTTACATGGGCTTAGTCATACTCCGTGAGACAGTTCATTCAAATGAGCTTCACCCGTTGGACTTGTTTACATTGGAAGCGGTCGGGCGGAGGTGATTTGAAAACTCGCGCAAAGAGGCTACGTTTTTGTTGAATTTGGCTTCACGGTTTGAAGAAATGCCTCATTTTGGAGTTGTTTTTGGGACAGAATTAGAAACGTGACTGACGCTAATTACAGCTCGCAGCGTTCTATTCACAGTTTACCTTTTTTTAAATCTACAATACGCAGCGCAGTTTTTGAGGTAAACCCCAGAGTTGAGTTCTGATTTGGAGTGACACGCCGTTGTAAATCTTGTGATCTCGAGGTTAACCTGATACTGTGACCACGCGAAGAGCCCTGTTGGTTTTTTTAAGCGCTGCTCTCCGTCAAATGCCTCCGAGCTTGAGTTATGGCACTGACAGGAGCAGTGACAGCAGCCGAAGGTCACAGAAGGATTCATTAAGTGTCTACTCCTACTACAGCGCAATTGTATCCTACTTAACTGGTTGTGTCCATTTACATATTAATATTCATTTGGATTTTGAGGCCTATTCTTGACTGAAGCTGTAGCATTTTAGACCATTTTCAATCAACGTAATGTCCCGTTTAGCTTAATTTCTCGTGGCCTTGGGCTTTTAACTTTTATTTTAGCAATATTAATGTAGTAATTTACAATTGGAAACTTATGCATCCATTGACCTCACTTGTATTGGGCCAAATCTCACCAAACAGTCTCACATAAGAACAGTTTTTCCTAATCACGAGTTCAAAACGTCACTTTTGTCATTTATTTTTGTCTCATACTCAATTTAAAGCAATTAACTTTGACTTAGTCCATCAAAATTAAATCAGATGGTACATGATACGATTACTGACAGTCCACGATATCACGATACAGCGATAATATCACGATACAGCGATAATATCACGATACGGCGATATCTCGATACATCGGTAATATCCAAATCTGTCTCATAAACCTTGCTAACGTATGAATAAGTCCCAGCAGCGCGGCCGAGGTGATGCTCAGACCTGCTTTAATTGAACTATCGCTAAGCCCCGCCTTCCAACATCACGAGCCAATCACATTCCTTGCAGCTACTCGATCGAAAAGCACCAAAACGTGTGACTTTTCTGAGGTTTTATTCAGATTTACACTCGGGAAACGACCGCGTTAGCTCCATGTGTTAACCACGGACCATTTTGAAGACCACTGTGTGAAACAAGGCTCTTTTTTTTTTCTTCTAAAATGTCTCGTATCAGCTGCCGAAGTGGGCGGGGCTTAGCGATATGTCAATTTATGATCATCGGCTCAGACCTTAACTGAATTCATAGCGGCCTGTGTCACTGCGTCTCTCACTACTATTGTTTTTGCTCGTTTTTGTCAATGAAGTTATTTATTGTTTTCTCTGTTTTCTGTGTAAATATATTTATTTTTGAAGTGAACCTTTGGATTGTATATGTGTGTACAGAATGAGTAGGAATGTACTTCAGATATTTACGATTGTATCTGAGGGAATGAAACATGGGTGGAAGCCATTTTTATATCCATCGGTAGTTGTTATATTATTATTATTATTATTATTATTAATTTGTTTGTTTTGATTGATCTTGTTTTGTGTGGTGATGGCCACAGGTTTTTACGTTGTTTTTGTACCATTTTAATGTCCCATTTCAAGGCGTATAGTTCATGCAGCAATACCATAGACAGTAGAAGAAGAATGGACCAAGGAATCAGTGACTAATGAGGAAGTTTCTGCTAAAATTGGACTAAACCAGAGCTAAACCTAGGTCTGCATTGAGATAAAACGACCAAAGAGTAGAATTCATGCTGAAAACAGTTTTATACCAAGACTAAAGCCAGAAATTACACTATATTAGGACTAAACCCAGGTTAAACTAAGACTAAATCCAGGACTAAACTCATGGACAGAGCTTATATTGAGACATTAAACCAAAATCTGAAACACAACTGAATCAAAAACATGAATTTAACCACATCAGGACTCAAGATGTCTCCAGTATTGATGATAAGAAGCCCCAAGTTTAATTTTTTTATATGTTTTATGAGAAAATATATCTTTGGTTTTAGCGGAGCGTCTATGCTAATGTTTTAGGAGCTAATACTAAAACAGAGACAAAGAAAATGGTTGTTCTTGGAAGTCCAAAAGTGAACTGTGAAATGAAAATGTTTGTTTTTTGGACAAAATGTTCTAATCTCTGGAAGAAAACTATGACATTTATAACTGCAGTGAATTAGAACGCACTTTTAAAACTCCAACGCTAGCTTCAGAGACATAAAGTTGTTAAAATAGCATTGCCAGCCTTCCCTTCCCTTCACAGCAATTTCCTCTGTAGAAATCTTCTTAATATTTTTTTGACTGGAATAGAATGATAATTACTGTATTCTTCTCTGAGCCAGACCTTATACAGCGTCTCCCATAAATGCTTCAAACCCCGTTAGCATCACAAGCTACACAGACATGTATCTGAAACTGGAGCCTTTCTCTAAATACGGCCATCACTTCCTGCTGTATCCACTTCCACGTTTCCTCGGCTCCGTTTTGAGTCCGTTGGTCCGCTCTTCTTCTACCGTCTGTAAACTCACAAAGCCCAGATGTCAAGACTCCAAAGCCTGTCCCAGACTTCAATGCCAAAAGTATAATGTACATATTCGAGCGACATTGGAGACTCCTGCATCAGTGTTTGTTACTGAATGGTTTTAGCGCCGTCGTCGGGTCGAGGCTGTTTTCTCACAGACCTCAGAGCTGTGCCTTTTTCTATGCAATACACACACAACACAGAGAAATATCAGCTGATCACTGTAACGGGATCAAAGTATGGACTGTAGATAATATATATAAATAGATATATATAGTATATGAGATAAATGGACAGCTGTCTATCAATTTGAAACAGTCTTACTTTTGTAGTTTTATATATATATAAATATATATATACAATAAACTGTAAAAAGAGAAATGTCATCTGTGTCGCGTCTTTGTCGTGTTTGGGGTTTTTGACTTTAACTTTGTAATTTAACCAGAATACTTTAGAAACTATTAAATATTTGGTTTGTTTTAGAACAGAAACAGAGAAAATGGTGAAGAAAAAAACCTAAAAAAAGATGCCTTCAGGACACTTACATGATATAATTAAACAGAGAATAGAATAATGATGTAATGGTTTTGTTTTGTTTTGTTTTTTAATATCAAAGACCTAATCTGTTTTAATTCATTGAGCAGCACTTTTTGAGGATAAATGAAAAAACGTTATTTTATTTATTTATTTATTTTTTTTATTTTTTTTAATTTTAGAACCTTTAGGAAGAAAATCCAGAGTATGTTTATTAGACACAAAGCAAATTTTTGTAGTACATACTCAAAAAAAAAAGAAAAGGTTTATGATAAAAACACTCTTTGCATTTGTCCGTCCTGTAAAATTTGTGAAATTGTACAAATACATTTTTAAGTGCTGTTTCCACCAAAAGGGTCCAAAGTGTCCCCAAAAAGAGAAATGTACCACTTTCGAGACACTTTGGACTGCTGTTGTTTGGACGATAGATAATCCTTACCCTGGAGAAAGAAAAGAAAACCACAAACAAAATGTTGAGAAAGCTGTGAATAAACCAGAAACTGTCTTATGTTTACTGCAGACTCTCACAAACAGGAGATTTTATATTAATTATTAACAACAAAATCACGTTTTTGAAAGTGTTTTTTGAGGTGATAATGCAATATTTACTTGCAAAATGTACAAAAAATGTTCTGTAACGTTAAAAAATATAGCAATGATGTTCAAATCTGTCAAAATACACAGTTATATGAGAAGACTTTATACAAATACGATTCATAACATATAGAAACAACTTTTGGACTTGTCTTCTTAGATGTTTCTGGACACTCAACCATAACTTCTCCAGATTATAGATTGAAAAGATTGAATTGTGTAAATACAACCATGTGACCACTAGATGTCACAAAAACCTGCCCCTTTAATGTAATCTTTTCCTTTTTAAACGCTGGTCAATACTGTGTTTGTTGCCTCTTTCGTCACATTTTACTGCTCTCTCTCCACTTTCTTTTGCCCCTCGCTGTCTTCTGCCTCCGTTACAAACCCCGGTCAATTTAAAGCAATTAACTTTGACTTAGTCCATCAAAATTAAATCAGATGGTACATGATACGATTACTGACAGTCCACGATATCACGATACAGCGATAATATCACGATACAGCGATAATATCACGATACGGCGATATCTCGATACATCGGTAATATCCAAATCTGTCTCATAAACCTTGCTAACGTATGAATAAGTCCCAGCAGCGCGGCCGAGGTGATGCTCAGACCTGCTTTAATTGAACTATCGCTAAGCCCCGCCTTCCAACATCACGAGCCAATCACATTCCTTGCAGCTACTCGATCGAAAAGCACCAAAACGTGTGACTTTTCTGAGGTTTTATTCAGATTTACACTCGGGAAACGACCGCGTTAGCTCCATGTGTTAACCACGGACCATTTTGAAGACCACTGTGTGAAACAAGGCTCTTTTTTTTTTCTTCTAAAATGTCTCGTATCAGCTGCCGAAGTGGGCGGGGCTTAGCGATATGTCAATTTATGATCATCGGCTCAGACCTTAACTGAATTCATAGCGGCCTGTGTCACTGCGTCTCTCACTACTATTGTTTTTGCTCGTTTTTGTCAATGAAGTTATTTATTGTTTTCTCTGTTTTCTGTGTAAATATATTTATTTTTGAAGTGAACCTTTGGATTGTATATGTGTGTACAGAATGAGTAGGAATGTACTTCAGATATTTACGATTGTATCTGAGGGAATGAAACATGGGTGGAAGCCATTTTTATATCCATCGGTAGTTGTTATATTATTATTATTATTATTATTATTAATTTGTTTGTTTTGATTGATCTTGTTTTGTGTGGTGATGGCCACAGGTTTTTACGTTGTTTTTGTACCATTTTAATGTCCCATTTCAAGGCGTATAGTTCATGCAGCAATACCATAGACAGTAGAAGAAGAATGGACCAAGGAATCAGTGACTAATGAGGAAGTTTCTGCTAAAATTGGACTAAACCAGAGCTAAACCTAGGTCTGCATTGAGATAAAACGACCAAAGAGTAGAATTCATGCTGAAAACAGTTTTATACCAAGACTAAAGCCAGAAATTACACTATATTAGGACTAAACCCAGGTTAAACTAAGACTAAATCCAGGACTAAACTCATGGACAGAGCTTATATTGAGACATTAAACCAAAATCTGAAAACAACTGAATCAAAAACATGAATTTAACCACATCAGGACTCAAGATGTCTCCAGTATTGATGATAAGAAGCCCCAAGTTTAATTTTTATATGTTTTATGAGAAAATATATCTTTGGTTTTAGCGGAGCGTCTATGCTAATGTTTTAGGAGCTAATACTAAAACAGAGACAAACAAAATGGTTGTTCTTGGAAGTCCAAAAGTGAACTGTGAAATGAAAATGTTTGTTTTTTGGACAAAATTTTCTAATCTCTGGAAGAAAACTATGACATTTATAACTGCAGTGAATTAGAACGCACTTTTAAAACTCCAACGCTAGCTTCAGAGACATAAAGTTGTTAAAATAGCATTGCCAGCCATCCCTTCCCTTCACAGCAATTTCCTCTGTAGAAATCTTAATATTTTTTTGACTGGAATAGAAACATAATTACTGTATTCTTCTCTGAGCCAGACCTTATACAGCGTCTCCCATACATGCTTCAAACCCCGTTAGCATCACAAGCTACACAGACTCTTATTTATCTGAAACTGGAGCCTTTCTCTAAATACGGCCATCACTTCCTGCTGTATCCACTTCCACGTTTCCTCGGCTCCGTTTTGAGTCCGTTGGTCCGCTCTTCTTCTACCGTCTGTAAACTCACAAAGCCCAGATGTCAAGACTCCAAAGCCTGTCCCAGACTTCAATGCCAAAAGTATAATGTACATATTCGAGCGACATTGGAGACTCCTGCATCAGTGTTTGTTACTGAATGGTTTTAGCGCCGTCGTCGGGTCGAGGCTGTTTTCTCACAGACCTCAGAGCTGTGCCTTTTTCTATGCAATACACACACAACACAGAGAAATATCAGCTGATCACTGTAACGGGATCAAAGTATGGACTGTAGATAATATATATAAATAGATATATATAGTATATGAGATAAATGGACAGCTGTCTATCAATTTGAAACAGTCTTACTTTTGTAGTTTTATATATATATAAATATATATATACAATAAACTGTAAAAAGAGAAATGTCATCTGTGTCGCGTCTTTGTCGTGTTTGGGGTTTTTGACTTTAACTTTGTAATTTAACCAGAATACTTTAGAAACTATTAAATATTTGGTTTGTTTTAGAACAGAAACAGAGAAAATGGTGAAGAGAAAAACCTAAAAAAAAGATAGAATAATGATGTAATGGTTTTGTTTTGTTTTGTTTTTTAATATCAAAGACGTAATCTGTTTTAATTCATTGAACAGCACTTTTTGAGGACAAATGTAAAAACGTTATTTTATTTATATATTTTAATTATTTTTTTTAATTTTAGAACCTTTAGGAAGAAAAATCCAGAGTATGTTTATTAGACACAAAGCAAATTTTTGTAGTACATACTCAAAAAAAAGTTTAAAAAAAAGTTTATGATAAAAACACTCTTTGCATTTGTCCGTCCTGTAAAATTTGTGAAATTGTACAAATACATTTTTAAGTGCTGTTTCCACCAAAAGGGTCCAAAGTGTCTCCAAAAAGAGAAATGTACCACTTTCGAGACACTTTGGACTGCTGTTGTTTGGACAATAGATAATCCTTACCCTGGAGAAAGAAAAGAAAACCACAAACAAAAATGTTGAGAAAGCCGTGAATAAACCAGAAACTGTCTTATGTTTACTGCAGACTCTCACAAACAGGAGATTTTATATTAATTATTAACAACAAAATCACGTTTTTGAAAGTGTTTTTTGAGGTGATAATGCAATATTTACTTGCAAAATGTACAAAAAATGTTCTATAACGTTAAAAAATATAGCAATGATGTTCAAATCTATCAAAATACACAGTTATATGAGAAGACTTTATACAAATACGATTTATAACATATAGAAACAACTTTTGGACTTGTCTTCTTAGATGTTTCTGGACACTGAACCATAACTTCTCCAGATTATAGATTAAAAAGATTGAATTGTGTAAATACAACCATGTGACCACTAGATGTCACAAAAACCTGCACCTTTAATGTAATCTTTTCCTTTTTAAACGCCGGTCAATACTGTGTTTGTTGCCTCTTTCGTCACATTTTACTGCTCTCTCTCCACTTTCTTTTGCCCCTCGCTGTCTTCTGCCTCCGTTTCAAACCCCGGTCTTTACTCTGTTGGGTTTTATCTTGTGTTTTTGTTCCAGTTTGAACCGGCGCGGGGCCAGCATTAGCCGCCGTTAAAGAGCCGTGTCTCCGATCTGCAGCCTGCGGTTATTTCCAGCAGCATTCAGGCCGCACAGCTGCGTCTGAGGGGACGGGGGACGCGGTGTCTCTTCGGGGGGAGGGAGGGAAAGTTTAGCTCAACTTAGCAACAGCCGCTGAGGTCAGTGAGGACAAGGCACAGAGACGGAGGCCACCAGACAGAGGCAGCAGTGTCTGTTCATATCTCGACAGTCACCGCTTCAGTCTCACTCTGGGTTTAGAGACGTTACAGGACATTTGTCTGTCGTTAAAGAAACAGACTGAGCACCGCTGGAGGAGAAGCACACTCACGTTTCCACAGAAGCACAAACATTTATGAAAAAGATCTTGTTTTAAATGTGAAAGTGGAATCCTGTCCAAACTTTTTACTGCGAGAGCCACGTTTGACGAGAGGAAAGTTTATGTTGGATTTGAACAGGTTTTACTTCGATTTGAATTCTTCATTCTTAAAGTAAAATCTGCCTTGTTTTTCATTGTATTACTTATTCTTTGTGATCAATTATCTGTTGATTTTATTGCTTGAGTAAATTATATCTCATATTAGTCTAAAATTTAACTAAATAAATGAGACATGAGGCGAGATTTCTCCAGGTTTCAACAGGTTTTAGTTGGATTTGAACATGTTTTATTTGGATTTGAACATGTTTTATTTGGATTTGAACATGTTTTATTTGGATTTGAACATGTTTTATTTGGATTTGAACATGTTTTATTTGGATTTGAACAGGTTTTACATGGATTTGAACAGGTTTTATTTGGATTTGAACAGTTTTAGATGGATTTGAACAGGATTTAGTTGGATTTGAACATGTTTTATTTGAATTTGAACATGTTTTATTTGGATTTGAACATGTTTTATTTGGATTTGAACAGGTTTTACATGGATTTGAACAGGTTTTATTTGGATTTGAACAGGTTTTAGTTGGATTTGAACATGTTTATATATATCTTTGTTGCAAAAACTGGCTCAAGATTTCATGAACAAATAAAATTAATCTGATTCAAATCCATTTAAAACTTGTTGCCAAAAACATCACTTTCTAAATGCATTTGAAGGCCACATGAAACATTGCAAAGGGCCACATTTGGCCCCTGGGCCTTGAGTTTGACTTGTGTGGTGTACGCCATTGTTTTCTTACATTATTTACATGTTGCTCGTCTTGTCCATCACTCTTTCTTTCACTATTTCTTATTTCCACTGGAGACCACAGGTGAGATATTTATAATGTTTATTAAAGCAGCAGCTCTTCAGGATTTGCACCGACGACAGTTCTTTATCTTACTACTGTGAGTTTATTTGACATATATTCTCTTTACATCATGTCACTTGGTTTTACACAAGAACAGCATTAGTACAGAGTATTGTGAGCTGTGTAAACCTGACTTTGGAGCCATTTATTTTACTGATTTTAAGGCTATGTTAAAGTTTTTTTGTGTTTGTTTATGAATTCTCTGATATATTATAGAAACAGATGTAACCTCTACTTTTACAGACATAAATGCTGTAGAATAATGTCCTGACAAAAGAACAAAAGTACTGCCATGTTACTTTAAGTGGTCACGAAGCGTTGCTGAAGCTGATCAAACATAAAGAGATTTTGTCGTGAAACTCAAGTAATATTTGCTGAGTTCGAGTTGAGTGAAGTTTGACTGATTGTTCTTCAGAGTCCGGGGACAAAACGTCCTCAGTGCAAAGTGAGAACAAGAACACAGTCTTCTGCCAGAGTCTGTTCAATCAGTCACTCACTGCTGCCTCTGATCAGGAGTAGTCTGCTGCCCTCTTGTGGCCGAGAGATGTAAGTGCGGATTATTTACTCTTCTCGTTTTGCTCCATGAAAACCACAATTAGTGAAAAAACTAAAAGGCTACAAGCTAAAGAGGCTACATTTAGACTAAATAAAGTTAAACTATGTCTTTCTGAAGGAATAATATCCAAATATCGACTGTATAACGCTGTCAAGATCCTCTTTTTATCTAAAATCAAACAGTAACTCTGAGTAAGACAAGCCCTGACCCAGATTCTGCTCCATTTCTCAGCAGCATTTATTGTGTAAATATTGTCTATAAACCACATGTTTAAATGGACATTAAAGTAGTTGAGTGTGATCCATTTTGATTTTATAAAACACCCCAAAGCTCCTTTATTTTCTAGACAAAAGCAACAATATTAATGAGCAAAAAATAATATTAAAAGGCGCATTGTTGGTTATTTTTGTTGAACATAGTCAAAAAAAATCTTTCAAAATTACATTTACCATTAATTTACCTTTGCATTTGTCCATCATGTAAAAATATGAAATTAAAATTTAAGTTCCATAAGTTTATTAAAGCAGTTCAGGATTTGCACCAACGACAGTACTTTATCTGCAACAACTGTGAGTTTATTTGATAATAAATACCTGTCACTTGGTTTTACACAGTAACAGTATTAGTACAGAGCATTGTGAACTGTTTTATACATAAACCTGACTCTGGAGACATTTATTTATAAGTATCTACTGAAGAGAATAAAACAGCTTCAGTATCGAACAGAACCACATCAAAAATACTGTTTTTTTTATTTTATTTTTTATCCCAGAATGAAAAAACTTGAATCCACTCATACTTTTTTATTTTATTTTTTTTTAATTATTTTTAAACTTTATTATTTTTAAGGAGACTCATTATTGCAGGTTATGATGGTGTCCTTGTGTGGAAATGTGAAAACAGCGCCCCCTAGGAGCCACAGAGCTGACCATGGTGCTGACAGGCTTTGATCAAAGTGTTCCCCAGAGACTTCAGACCAGTGCTCATGTTTTCCTTTTGGACATTTCATTTTTTCCCAGGTTTAATAAAGTTTAAATGCACCGAGAAGTAGTCAAAATATCCAAAAACCTCTTGAGAAAAGAAAAGCTCATTTAAAAACAGCCACGTCGAGTATGAACAAGTTACTAAAAAAGAAACCGAGACTGAACTGAGCCTGATCTTTCATTAATTAGTTTTGTTAAAAGCAGCAGACGAGACGATGAGTCAACTCTTCATTATTCACCTCAGAGGAAAGAAAAGAGAGGAACAGGGCAATTTCTACAATTATTGCATCATTTGAGTTGGACACAAAGGAGTGAATAAAATAATGATGAACTTATACCAAAACAGGTCTAAACCAGGATTAAGACAAAGAACAGACAGACCAAGGTTGTAATAATGATTAAACCAGATCCTAAACAGAGTGAAAACAAGTCTAAAGCAGCTCAGTTTAAATCAGGGTCAAATCAAGTCTAAAATGGGGCATAAACCAGGACTAAACCAGGACTAAACCAGAACTAAACCAGGACTAAATCCAGGACTAAACCAGGTCCAAAAACAAGTCCACATACAGGTCAAACTTACCAGGTACAAGGCCAAAACCAAGCCAAAACTAAACCAACTGCAATCCAAGTCAGAACTAGGACTAAACCAGGTCCAAACTAGGATTAAACCAAGACTAAAACCAGGACTAAACCAGGACTAAACCAGGTCCAAACTCGGATTAAACCAGGACTAAAACCAGGACTAAACCAGGACTAAACCAGGTCCAAACTCGGATTAAACCAGGACTAAAACCAGGACCAAACCGCCTCAGGTTTTATGTTTTAATGAATGATGGACGAACGGAAGAAAGAAAGAAAAGAGGAAAGAAAGACCCCGCCGCGCCTCATCCCTGTATTGTCTCTTATCAGAACATTTCCACCGTGAACATGATGTAACTGTGACCCAGAAACAGACTCTGGTGATATTTTCCTGTCCACGGTGTGTGTCCGTGTTTGGAGAGGGACAACAGGACAGCGGGACGGGTTTTCCAGCCTCTGTCCTGCTTCATCCCGGATCAGCTGCTCAAAGTGTGTCACGGTGCCAGATTTCCAGGCAATCTCCGCCGCTCTTGCATCATTTGCCCCGGACAGAAGCCGGTGTGTTTTGTGCGCATGTCTCTCTCTGGATGTGTGTCGTCCCGCTCGTTTATTGGCTGCTGCGCTCGGTCTCGTCTCAGGACCAGCCTCGCGCCGCTCACTGCGCGCCTCAAACGCGTGTGGAGCGTGTGACTGAACCCCACTGTCCTCCCAGAGAAGAAGAAGAAGAAGAAGAAGAAGAGACAAAGATGGAGAAGAAGAGCGAACTGAACGGCCACGCGCTGCCGGAGTCCACGTCCACGGAGCCCATCCTGGAGAAGACCACGCGGAGGAAGAGGCTCGTGGAGTTCCTGAAGAAGAACCTGCTCGTGATCTTGACCGTGTCGGGGGTCCTCGTGGGCGTGGGGCTCGGGATGGCGGTGCGCTCCATGGACCTGACCAAGGCGCAAATGACGTACTTCGCGTTCCCGGGTGAGATGTTGCTGCGCATGCTCAAGATGATCATCCTGCCGCTCGTGGTGTGCAGCCTCGTGTCCGGAGCCGCCAGCCTGGACACGCGCTCCCTGGGTAAACTGGGGGGCATCGCGGTGGGGTACTTCCTGGTGACCACCCTGATCGCGTCCAGTATCGGGGTCGCGCTCGCCTTCATCATTAAACCCGGAGTGGGCGCGGGGGCGCTCAACACCAACCACCTGAGTCTGGAGAGCGTCAGCAGCGACAAGGAGACCGCCGACTCCTTCCTGGACCTGGCCAGGTGACCGCAGGCTGCTGCACCCACTCACTGTGCACCACACGAGCCCCTCACACACCCACGACCCTCTAGACCTCATCCAAACTGCACTAAAGCCGAACTAACACCACCTGCTCACACCTCACGCTCAAAAAGTCTAGTCTTTTAACAGTAAATAGTTCTGTTTGTTGTTTATAAAGTGAGTTATTTATTATAGATCCCTGTCTGTGAGGAGTCTGGAGATGTAAAAGCTTCAGAAAGTCTTGTTTAGAAGTGCATTACATAGACTTTTCTTATGTTTCCACGAGTCAAATGCTAAAGGTACAGGTGTGCACACAGTAAAAGTGTATTTAAACACCTGTATTAGTGCTTGTTTGTAAATCTGACATACAGCAGAGATCAGAATAACACCAGGAGTCACTTGAATTGTTTCGTGTTTGATGGATCTGTAGTTTTAACGTCAGAGAGACATTTGGAGCTGATCTGAGACGGTTGTAATCGATCTTCTGTCGAGTCCTGAGCACAAAGCTTTACTCTTATCCGTTTTCCTTCTTTCAACACAACATCTTTGAGGATATTATTGACTTGACTCCACTCATAATTACATAAACCTTTATATTCACCCTCAACAACACAATAAAAGTTGAATCCAGAGGCCACTGACAGGTGTTAAGTGTTCACACTGTGGTCTTTATTTTGTATTTTTCCATTTATTTATGTCACAATTTGATAAAAAATAACATTCTAACTTGAATGTTTTACTAATGCATAGCTTCTTCCAGCTTTTTTGTCCATTTTATTCTGAAAAACATCTTTGTCTTGCCACAATTACCGATATCTCTCTCTAATTTTTCTATTTGAGCTTGATGCTGCTGCAGTAAACATGCTCCAGCCTTAACTTTAACACTAAACTCGTCTAAAGCCGTCTCTGTGACTGTCCTTCACTGAGACCTACAGCAGTCGCTCTAATAATACTTTCCCACCGAGCGAGGGAACTCTGACAGCTGTAGACGGGTGTATTTGGAGTCACTCTGGACTCTTATCGCTGCAGCAGGTGGATGTTAGCTGTAAAGTCCCAGAGACAAACTGTTGAGTCAGAGTTTATATTTGTTTTTGATCAGATCTGTGCAGAGAGAGGCACCGAGCTGTGGGAGTCCCAGCTCTGTTCAGGTCCAGAGGGTTATTATGTTGCTCTTAACCCAGTTTTATCAGTCTTAACCCTTTTTTTTTACACAAAGATAACTCACTTTAAATCTCTACTCCCTGATGTTCTTTTTTTTGTCTCTTTCTCAGACTCCACTCTCCTCCAAAATCAGCCTCTCCTGCTTCTCTTTTATTAAAAAATAAAACCAGACCAGTTTTTCCTCCAAAATACTAATCCATTTGACCAAACTGAAGTTTAGAGTTTAGCGTTAGCTTAGCTGTGACTTCAGCGTCAGGACGACAATTATCTCCTCCTCGTTAAACATTACGTGATTGAATTGACAGTATTTATCTGTGTTTTACGTTGCCTCCCTTTTCTCTGTTGATGCTTTTCTTTTTTCAGCTGTTTCTCTGTTAAAAGACATATTCAGCTGAAAATACACTTTATCTGCAGCTATTAAACTTCCTTCTTTATCGTGTAGATCCCCTTTAAGTTCTTCTTTGGGCTGTTTTCTCACCTCCATCTTCTTCTCTCACAGCCTCCTCCTCCTTCGACCGATATATTCCCTCTTCTTCCTCTGAACATGTCCAAACCCTCTCAGTCTGACCTCTCTAACTTTATCTCCTGGACCTCTGACCTGAGCTGTCCCTCTGCTCCGTTCTCTCCACAGTGGGTCAGTGGTTTGCAGATCGTTACACACTACAGTTATATTTACTTTAGGAGACCTGTTGCTTAAGTTACACCGACAGTAAACCTTCAGAGTACAAATAGCCCACGAGAGACACAGCATCAGCAGAGAGCCTGATGTAACACGACATGACTCTGCAAAAACACATACAGGCTGTAGTTCTAAATGTACTTCTATGTACTACTTAAATATCCCTTTAACCCTTGGCCTGTTGTTTAAGGATCGTTTAAATAAAAGACATTACTCCATCTAAAACCTGTTAAAATCCAACTAAAACCTGTTAAAATCCAACTAGAGTCTGTTAAAATCCATCTAAAACCTGTTTAAATCCAACTAAAACCTGTTAAAAAACATCTAAAACTGGTTCAAATCCAACTAAAACCTGTTAAAATCCAACTAGAGTCTGTTCAAATCCATCTAAAACCTGTTTAAATCCAACTAAAACCTGTTAAAAACATCTAAAACTGGTTCAAATTCAACTAAAACCTGTTAAAATCCAACTAGAGTCTGTTCAAATCCAACTAAAACCTGTTCAAATCCAACTAGAGTCTGTTCAAATCCGTCTAAAACCTGTTCAAATCCAACTAAAACCTGTTAAAAACATCTAAAACTGGTTCAAATCCAACTAAAACCTGTTAAAATCCAACTAGAGTCGTTAAAATCCATCTAAAACCTGTTTAAATCCAACTAAAACCTGTTAAAAAACATCTAAAACTGGTTCAAATCCATCTAAAACTGGTTCAAATCCAACTAAAACCTGTTCAAATCCAACTAAAACCTGTTTATATCCAACTAAAACCTGTTCAAATCCAACTAAAACCTGTTCAAATCCAACTAAAACCTGTTCAAATCCATCTCAAACACATATAGGCTGTAGTCTTGTTACCTTTGGTCTAAATTCACTGTTTCAATACAACATTTTTGATTAGAGCTGCAGAATATATTAAAAAAGTGTTGTTTTATGCAACAGACTGACTGTTTGTTGCATGTTGATCCATTTGTCCAATAGATAAAGCGACAAAGCAGACAGATACAAACATAAACCGTTATCTTTAAAGGAAATACAGATAGTTCAAGTCAAACCTGGATCATAAAGATATCAGTTTGTTAAATTGGAAAGCCACTTGTTGAATAAGTGTTTCCAGACGAAGTGAAGGCAGTGGAGCCGAGTGTGAGAAACTGCTCTGAGTTAATCCGAACTCAGACCTGAGTCATGTGACACGTGGAAACACTAGATCTCCACCAGAAACAGAGTCAAAAGCTTCACGGAGCAGCTCTGGAGCTCGAACCCTCCTAAACATCTGGATGCAACTGAAGCGTTTACACTGACGGTTTTATAAACATGTATTTTAATCTTGGATGGGCCCCAGATCCACATTAAAACCCTTTTCAAGTCTTAAAAAAAATATTTACCTCCCAGATTTAGCGTAGCCTGCTCCTTGGGAAAATGTCAGTGTAAATGTCTGTGTGGGCTTGACCTTTTAATCTGTTTTGTAAAGTCCTTTTTTCAGATCAGAAGCGCCAAAAAATCCAGAATTGACTGCACTGTTCAAACCTGGAACGAGGAACATGGTGTAAATGATCTGTTTTTAATATTAGTCATGCACTTCTAAAAGGATCTTTGCGTCTTCTAAGTTTTATGGTCAGATGAGTTAAAGCCAAGGCAAGATTATTTAGTTAAAATTGTATATATAGAAAAACTGAAGACATTTCTGAGAAGATCACGAGTGTATTAAGGTTCATAAACACACCACTAAATTGTAAAGTTATTCTCTCTGTTGCAGAATTATTTAAAACACAACATCCACAGCAGAATAAATCTTTTAAGGGGGTTTTGTCTCCTTAAATTCTGCACAAAAAACAGATTATTCCACAGAATTCGTTTGGTTTTAAAGTTTTTAAAAGCAGACGCTGCGTTCACTGTCGTCCAGTCTCCTGAAATACAATAATCAGACTGGAGCAGGACCTATAGAGACATGTTATTATTAATATAGACTTAATATAAACAGATGAAACCGAGAACAAAGAGCAGCTGGAGCGTTCACACCTGAAGATTTGGAAAGTCCAGACTGAACTGAAGCAGTGAAAGCCCCTTTAGTTTTGAATAAGACTAAAATAGAATCAGAGCAACCTTTTCTGCTTCTTCTTAAACATAATTTAGTTGTTTTTAGTTGTAGTTTTTGTTTGTTTTGCTCGAGACAAATAAATATACGCCGACGCAATCCCAAATGAGCGTCCCATTGAAGACTAAGAGCTTAGTGAAAGGTCAGAGTTGAAATAGTGTGAGTGCTACATGAGAACACGGTCTATGTTTGTCGGCTTTTAAACAATGCATCATTCACTCGAGGCTCTTTGGAAACTGACTGAACAGGATTATATTCTTTCTCCAACAGCGAAGGATATGAATAGATATAGACCTGTCCTTTCAAAAGATTTATTACAAAATGCTGATGCAATAAAGCACTGTTTAAAAGCTCTTTGTAGTAAACCTCTTCCCAGATATTTGTTAAAGTAAGATGTAGTTTGGTGTTTAAATGTACTTTGTTTTGATTTAATGATTACAGCACTGCTTAAAAAACCCCTTTAACCCTTGACCTGTTGTTTAAGGAGCGTTTAAATAAAAGACATTACACCACACATGTCAAACTCAAGGCCCAGGGGCCAAATGTGGCTCTTAGCAATGTTTTATGTGGCCCTTCAATGCATTTAGAAGGAGACATTTCTGGCACTAGGTTTAGATGGATTCAAACAGGTTTTAGATGGATTTGAACAGGTTTTAGATGGATTTTTTCTACAGAGATAAATCAAACCTGTCAAAATCCAAGTAAAACTGGTTCAAATCCAACTTAAAACCTGTTAAAATCAAACTAAAGTCTGTTAAAATCCATCTAAAACCTGTTCAAATCCCTCTAAAACCTGTTCAAATCCATCTAAAACCTGTTAAAATCCATTTAAAACCTGTTAAAAACCATCTAAAACTGGTTCAAATCCAACTAAAACCTGTTCAAGTCCCTCTAAAACCTGTTCAAATCCATCTAAAACCTGTTCAAATCCAACTAAAACCTGTTCAAAACCATCTAAAACCTGTTAAAATCCATCTAAAACCTGTTCAAATTCAACTAAAACCTCTTCAAATCCATCTTAACCCTGTTAAAATTCATTTAAAACCTGTTAAAAACCATCTAAAACCTGTTCAAATCCATCTAAAACTGGTTCAAATCCAACTAAAACCTGTTCAAATCCATCTAAAACTTGTTCAAATCCAACTAAAACCTGTTAAAAACCATCTAAAACCTGTTAAAATCCATCTAAAACTGGTTCAAACCCAACTAAAACCTGTTAAAATCCATCTAAAACTGGTTCAAACCCAACTAAAACCTGTTAAAAACCATCTAAAACCTGTTGAAATCCAACTAAAACCTGTTTCCATAATAGGAGGAAAATTAATATTAAAGATAACTTGTAAGACTCAAATGTCATTAGACCCAAAACTTCTCTGTGAGTGAATACTGTGTGACCTCTGAACTCACAGGGGTCCAGTCTGAATTTCCACCGGTGTGAGTTTGGGAATGGATCCGAGCAGAGTTTGTATTTCTTTGCAGAGAGTAGCGTGACCCGAGAGAGTACAGTGACCGTTAACAGTGTGTGATGTGTGTGAAGTGTGTGTAAAGTGTGTGTTAGTGACAGCAGTGAAAATAAACCCGGTATGGGGCCGAGAAACCCTCACAATGGACCCGTACGAGTGGAAACAAAAGCGTAAGGGCCGTTCTCTGGGATTTACTCTGAGATTTAAGCTAATTGGCCGTATTAACGTCGCTTATGAACGCCGCTTTGTGATTGGTCGACAGCAGATTAAGGAAATTTAATTAGACGGACCACTTAACCGGACTCTGAGTGGCCTAATTAGTACGACTCCTGTCATTCTTTACTTCAAGGGACATTTATGGCACTGGGATTTGACAAGTTAAACATTTCCTGCCTTTTCACGAATAAAATCCACTAAAAAAATCAATAAAGGTCATGATATTCACATTATTTGAGAGTGACACATTACCCAGTTTCTTTTTGTTTACATGAGACACACAAAACTAAACCAATCCACATCGAGAGCTAGAAAAACAGCCAATAGAAAGACAAGTTTGGATCTTGTGTTACTAAAAAGTCAAAGCTGGTGATGTTAAAAATCAAGATGGAGGCAGTTTCTATGAATGTAATACTTTTATTTGCAGCCCTTTCTATTGGTTTTAAATTGTGAATGCATGAAAGATGTGGAATCCAGGTTAAGACATGGATAATTTATTATAAATCACTGACACAGATGTAAATCAGTGCTAGATTAATGCTCTGTGTCAAATAAAACGGGGCCAAAGGACTTTATGGAACATCTCATGATTTCATCCAGTGTTTTGCTTTTAACTTTTGAAACTGTTTGAAAATGTTACGGTAAAAAGGAGACATTTAATGCAAGCTTTTTTACATTAATGGTTGTTGTGCTAAACTGTTATGCAAAGAAAAGACACATCTAACTTGGATTAGAGGACTTTTAGCAGTAAAAATGAACGATTTACACATTTATTTTGTGTAAAGAGTGCGTAGGAGAGATCAAAATATCAAGAGACTCCACAATGTACAACTTTAAAAGTGAGATTTTTATTCAGACTCAAACAGATCTGGCATTTTTTTGTATAATGTATGAATATGTCTGATTTTCTTAATAAACTAAAAGCAGAATAAGTGTCTGTGATATTGTTAGTGGTTGAGGGACGGGGCTGAAACTGTGATACAGCTTTAATATCTTCAATGAAGCTGTAGACAGTCTTTAAAAAGTGTTTTTCTCGCAGCAGGGAAACCATCATCCATTTTTTCCTTTTAGAATGAGTTTCTAATGCTCAAGCAAGTTGTGTTGAAGTTCTTTTGAGAGAAATAGCTCAGTGGGTTTCCTTTTTCAATGAAAGAGAGGCTCTTTCTCCCGTTTGTGGTTAAGGGACAGTCTAAATGTATGACTGTCTCTCTCTCGTCTCAGCCTCATCTTTGACTCATTTCTTGGACTTTAAATGAAGACCAGTCTGTTAGTCTTATTTTCCCATGGTTGTTTTTTAACTTGTCCTTGGATCGAGGGTCTAAAGACTCTCTTGCAATATTGGGCCATATAAATAAACCTGAATTAGAGTAGAAACCCCTCCTGGTGCTCCCTGAAGTGTTGGAATTTACAACCTTTTACCTCCGATCTAATATATTCCATTTATCTTGGAAGTCTTTACTCTTTTAAACCCTGGTCTTAACCTCTGAACTTGTCTTGACTGAAGCTCATTTATTGTAGTTTAACACCATCATCAGCTCCATCCTGAGCCTAAAGGTCACATTGTCAGCTCTAATCCAAACAGAACTAACTGCTTTAGTTTGTAATTCCTGCTAATTCCACCTGTTTTCTTGTCTTTTTCTAGGAATTTATTCCCGGCGAACTTGGTGGCTGCTGCTTTCCGTTCGGTGAGTGCCAACTTTTCATCCTTCATCCTTTCTCTTCTTGTTTTTTTCATCACTTCTCTCTGTTTCTTCTTCTTCGTTTCTCTTTAATTTATCTCCTGGAACCGCTCGGACGTCTCTCCAGCTTCATTTACTGCGGCTCTAAATCCACTTTTCCTTCACGAGGCTTATTAATGAGCAGACGTTCACAATGCGGACCCGGTGCCTCTTTTCCTCGGCCCTCGGTTACCGCGGGTTACCGTTGCCGTTGCCATGGAGAAACCATTCCATTCCGACGAGCCTAGCAACGCGCCTCGGCTCAGCGGACTTCAACACGTCCCGCTGCACTTTCCTACAATTACGCTCCGGTCGCTTTAGGCTAAATTAAGAAAGAGGAAAGTCTAATATTTGGGGAAATAAAATGGACGCACAGGTCAGTGGGCAATATGGGGGCATTTGGACGGTTATTATCCGGTCTTAAGAGCATGTAGGAGGATAGTAGCACAGAGGGCTGGGAATTAATACATTTATCACAAGTTTGCACTAGTTTTATGCATAAAAAGTGAAGTAAAAAGTGTGGTGCAATCAAACAATAGCAGAGTGCTACTCGGATGTGACCAAAAAGTGAAAAAAGAAATGTCTTTTTGGTGCTTTTCAGTTTATCACAAAGAACAGGAAGCTAAGGCACTCAAAAAGATAAAAATGAATATGAATTTTATAAAGTTTGGTGATTTTCTTATTATTTTACAAAATGCAAAGTGAAAAAATAGAAGAAAATTCTAAATAAAATCAATATTTGGTTTGAGTTTGTCTCAAAACAGCAACAGTTTGAGATGTTCCTCTGTTTCAGTTTGAGAAGGATCTGGACTAAACCAGACCAGACTGGACTAAACCAGACCATGTAATCCCAGACAAAACCAGACCAAACTGGACTAAACCAGACCATGTAATCCCAGACTAAACCAGACCAAACTGGACTAAACCAGACCATGTAATCCCAGACAAAACCAGACTAGACTGGACTAAACCAGACCACATAAACCACCAAAAGGTTCTTTCTTTCACTTTTTCAATGATATAAAAGGACACTTTAAGAAAACACAATGAGCTAAAGGTGTAATAATGTGATTTTTCTTTAATTGAACAGGATATCACTGAAGTTGACAACATTTAAGTCGATAAAATGCAATACAATAATAACATTACCATAAAGCCAGCAGCAAATAAACAGAAAATGCAAAAAAATGTTACTCCTCAGAATAAGAGCTGACAACATGTTTCCAGTTTAATTAAAGTGAGTTAAATCTATGTCCTGTCATGCTGTTCTTACTCAGGACGGTGGCCCCTGCCCCTTTGTCAGCGCAGAGCGAAAGGCAGGTGAATTATAAACCCAGAAAGACCGAGGAGGAGCGAGTAAATGCAGTTTCAAAGTGCGTCTGGGTCGTCGGGTTCAACATTAACCCTCCTCCTTCCCACGTTTTTGCAGCTTACACAGCGCCGCGGCTCCGTGGACCGCTTCCAACCGAGGATTACACTCAAAAAGCAGAGGAGAGCCGAGGTTTACACAAAATGACGAGCTCAAACAGACTTCTGAAAGTGTGAGAGTTATTTCAGTCGAGAGATGCTGTCGTATCACTCCATTGTTTGTATCAGGAGCTTGTTTAAAGTCTGGGAATCTATAGGAAACCTCACTCTATAGATGTTCAAAGGAAGGGTCGCCTCACTCAAAATGAGGTTTGAAATCGAAAAGACAGCGTCAAAAGTGGTCCCTAACTCCACACATGCACTTCATTTTCAAAGGGAATAATGCATACTTTGTTCTTGATTTAGGGTGTGTTCATATTTGTAGTTTACTTCTTTAGGTTTAGATTAAAGTAGGAAGCTGTCCATCTGGTTTTGTTGTCTTTAAAGTTCTCTTCGTCCACATTATCGTCGCTATTTGTCATGTTTTTGGTGAAATTCCTTCAGTTTTTGTGGCATTCATGTTTAAATCAAACCAGAGCAGACTGAGACCCTCTTTTTTGAGCAGTTTAGTGCAAGTTCAGTGGGCGCTAAGGGTGTCGTGTTCGGAGCATTCAAAAAGAACTTACAATGATGAATGGAGCAGCACTCACAGTTTCTGAATAAATGGTAATTAAAATGTTGAAAAGTTCATTTGTAGTTCAGTACAATTTGTGTCATTCCCACTGTCCGCTGTAGAAAGGGATCTGGTAAATGTGAACGGTGCCATTTAAACCTCAGTGCTACTAAATGTTCTAATGGACGCTTTCAAAACAGAGCACTTCCAACTGAACTCTGGTTGGATTAAAATGTGAACCTCAAGCGGACCACAGACATCTAAACGAGCCCAAACAGGAAGAGACATAAATTGGTGACAAAAAGTTTCATCTAACGTTTAATTTTCCCCAAAACGAAACAATAAAAATAAAATAAAATCATCAGAGACCAAATGTGAAGCACTGAGAAGGTACGATGTCTAATTAGCATTTGGGCTAACGGTCTATTTCTCAAAAAAGGTATGTTTGTTGTGTTTAAAATGGCAGTGGAATGAATTAAATGCATTGTTTTCTGCTTTAGTGCGAACTAAATGAAGAGGATTACAAATGTGAACACACCCTAAAACTTAGCTTAAACTAGCTTAGCATAGCATTCACGTTCGTCAAAGTGAACTGCACCAACAGAGCAACTGGATCAGACTCTGTTTTAACACAAACATGACATGTGAACGCATCCTGAAATAAAACACTAATCAAATGTTAGCGTATCATTTATTTTATTGCGTATCAAAATTAAAACGTGAATGAAGTTTCTTTTAAGGGAAAAGAAAAGAACTAAACCCTATTTTTTTTATTGCAGTACGCCACTGACTACAAGATGGTGGCCGTCGGGAACAACACCAATGGAACCACGATCTACCAGAAGGTGATTATTATTACATTAGATTAGATGAATACTTTATCAATCCTCAGGAAAATTCAGGATAAAGAGAACAGTTTGTCATGTCACAGGGAAAACGTGATAAATTATGGGTAAATGAGCAGTTGTTGTTGTTCAGAGAGAAGTGTTTGGAGTCTCTCTCAGTTTTGGCAAAAGAACAGGTCAGTCTGACCCTCTGCAGATTCAGCAGGACTTTAACGAAGAGCAACAGGAGAGTAACAGCATTTGATTAAAGGCCCAATGGTTAGAAATGGTCTTTGTAGGACGAGGTATTTATTTTAGGGATATTTAAATACATACAGCTCCAGGAGGGATTTTATTCAATCTGTAAAAAGTGTGTAGTTTCTTTTAGCAGTCTTCAAAAATAGATTTATAAAGGTAGTGAATCCAGATGAAGACAAAGTAAAATAGGTTTATGGCTCCAACAAAGTGTATAGAAAAACATTTGAACAGATTTTAGTTAGATTTGAACATGTTTTAGATGGATTTAGATGGATCTGACCAGGTTTTAGATGGATTTGAACATGTTTTATTTGGATTTGAACATGTTTTATTTGGATTTGAACAGGTTTTATATGGATTTGAACATGTTTTATTTGGATTTGAACAGGTTTTATATGGATTTGAACATGTTTTATTTGGATTTGAACAGGTTTTATATGGATTTGAACAGGTTTTATATGGATTTGAACAGGTTTTAGATGGATTTGAACATGTTTTATTTGGTTTTGAACAGGTTTTATATGGATTTGAACAGGTTTTAGATGGATTTGAACATGTTTTATTTGGTTTTGAACAGGTTTTATATGGATTTGAACAGGTTTTAGATGGATTTGAACATGTTTTATTTGGTTTTGAACAGGTTTTAGATGGATTTGAACAGGTTTTGGTGTATTTAAATACATACAGCTCAAGTAGGGATTTTTTTCATTATATAAAAAAGTGTGTAGTTACTTTCAGCAGTCTTCAAAAATAGATTTTATAAATGTAGTCAATAAAGATAAAGTCAAAAAAGGGAAAAATATGACTCCAACAAAGTTATTTCTGCAGAAGGTGGTGTTTGAATCTGTTTAAGATGAAATACTTCTGATTAAAACTGGACTCTGTAGCTTTAAAAACCCACAATCCTCTGCTGTAACAGTGTTGGATCATCACCAACTCGTCCATAGTGGAGTAGTAGCTCCCTCTGACCCTGACCCAGTGTACAGGGGGCATCAGGGGCATTTCTGGTCTTGGCTGGGCTCCAGAGTTGATCCTTGTTGACGGGACAATGGGACAGGCTTGAGCTCAGGATTTGTCCCTGTCCTTTTCCATTATTCTTCTCCAGATTCAGTTCAGTGAGTCCTACTGTAACTGAGTCTGGACCAGAGCCACGAACCCCAAAATGTACAGATTTCAGCAGTTTTCTTGACTTCAGAGGCTGTTAAATACTCTCTAAATGCATCTAATTAAACACCGTAAGAATTAATACTGAGCCGAGTTTGATAAATGCATCTGAATGAAAGGATGCTACATGTACTGACTGTAGAAGAAGAGAGAGAAAAGTGATTATAGCTTTATTTTTATAACACAGTATGGCCATTATTTTACACGATTACTCATTGACTTTGATAGATTTATGGAACGAAACAGTGAATTCTCCTTAAAATAAATAATATATTCAAATGTATAAATAAATTGCTTAAAAAATAAACAGAAGATGTAGTGCACTTCCATAATCTCCTTGAAAACAAGTAACTTTAAATCAAAAAATGTATTTTCTTCTTGATTACATTTTACGATTACATTACAGTTTTGTGATCGTTCGAAGCTGAAGTTTAATTAATTGCACAGCTCTACAACACAGTGAAGAAACCTCTTACTGTTTTATACTCTGGCTATTGTTAATTGATTGATTATTAGTGGTGAGGGGCCCTCGATAGTCAATAAGAATCCTTTTATTAAATTTTGAATGCGCATTTGCATCTTCATTTGACTTTTAGTTTTTTTGTTTGTTTTTTTTTTAAATTAATTTCTTCCTTTTATGGAAACTGGTTTTATATGGATCTGAACTGGTTTTATATGGCTTTAAAGAGATTTTAGTTGGATTTGAACAGGTTTTATATGGATTTGAACAGGTTTTAGATGGATTGGAACTGGTTTTAGATGGATTTAAACAGATTATAGATATTTTTGTAGCTGGCTAAAGATTTCAACTTCAAATCCAACTAAAACCAGTTCAAATCCAACTAAAACCTGTTCAAATCCAACTAAAACCAGTTCAAATCCATCTAAAACCAGTTCAAATCCATCTAAAACCCGTTCAAATCCAACTAAAACCTGTTCAAATCCAACTAAAACCTGTTCAAATCCATCTAAAACCAGTTCAAATCCATCTAAAACCAGTTCAATTCCAACTAAAACCTGTTCAAATCCAATTAGAAACCTATTGCCTAAAAAAACCCACTAAGTTAAAGGGCTTTATTCGTCCCCGGTCCCTCTCCTCGGTGCGTTACTCTCTACGGTGTAACTCTGTTGTGTCCAGGTTCCTTTCGGGACGGAGACAGACGGCATGAACATCCTGGGACTGGTCCTGTTCGCCATGGTTTTCGGTGTGGCTCTGAGGAAACTGGGAGACGAGGGAGAGGAGCTGATCCGATTCTTCAACGCCTTCAACGAGGCCACGATGGTGTTGGTCTCCTGGATCATGTGGTCAGTACCGAACACTTTGACTCTTGATTTAACTAAATTTAAATAAGATCGGGAAGAAATGAAGAAATGAAGAGAGTAGTTATACATTCATTTAGATTGTTTTCATTTATTTAATTTGGTTTGGACTGTGCAGATTGATGAATGTACGATGCAAATTGTCGTAAATATACCGGACGCACAATACTAATGTCCATTTGTTGTCCCAGACGTAGAAAAAACTAACAAAAAAACAAACATAAAACAAAAACAGTCATCACAGAACAAACCTAAAGTACAGTTTTACACAACTCTAGACTCTGAACATCATTTAGTTCTATTTGAAAGTGGCTGTGCTTAAATATCATACAGTGTTTGTTGTTTTCAAAGCCTAATTAAGCATCTTAACGAAGAAACTGATTGCATTCTCACAAATGATTATTCTACTTAACCTTTTTATATTAGATTATGACCAGATTAGATTATATTTTTTGTCCCATTGTCATTACATAAAATCATAAAAATAAGAGTCACCAACTATTTTTGAGTCTAGTCTAGTTTTAATCGACCAAATTTATTTATTTATTTAATAATTTTTAATAATATTTTAACCTGTTACGGCTGGTATTGAGGTCTCAAGCGTTAACACAGTTTAATATTTAAAACCTAAGTCTCGTCTCCTTCTTCTTTTGATTGGATTTTGTCTCTATTCACTTTTTTTTTTTGTTATTTGTTGACGTTGAGTTTTTGTTCTCATTAACTACTTTTTATTTAGTTTTTGGTTCGTTTTCAGACGCAAAAATATGAAAAACAATGTCGTAAATTATTCATAAACAAAATGAACAAACCCATCCTCGTCTGTTGGTGTGTTCAGGTACATCCCGTTCGGCATCATGTTCCTGGTCGGCAGTAAGATCGTGGAGATGGAAGACGTCGTCCTGTTGGTCACCAGTTTGGGAAAATACATCTTCGCGTCGATCCTGGGACACGTGATTCACGGAGGCGTCGTCCTGCCGCTCATTTACTTCGGCTTCACCAGAAAAAACCCCTTCAGTTTCCTGTCGGGCCTCATCACTCCGTTCACCACGGCCTTCGCCACATGCTCCAGGTTCAGCTTTACTCAGTTTATAACAAATATACACGTTTACAATCACTATCGTCCACTTAATACTGTGGTGTCAAACTCAAAACGGTGACGGGCCAGAAATAAAAACCTTTTCAGGAGCCGAAGACTGTGAGACTTTAAAGCTTTTGTTAAATTTTGAGTTTTCATCTTCATTTGAGTCCTCTTTTTATGGAAACTGATTTAAATTGGATTTTAGATTTTAACAGGTTTTACTTTGATTTGCACAGGTTTTAGTTGGACTTGATCAGGTTTTAGATGGTTTTGAACAGGTTTAAGATGGCTATGAACTGGTTTTATTTGGATTTGAACAGGTTTTAGATGGATTTGAAGAGGTTTTAGTTGGATTTGAAGAGGTTTTATTTGGATTTGAACAGGTTTTAGATGGACTTGAACAGGGTTGATGGGTTGAAAGGGTTCATAAATTCATTTAAAACCTGTTCAAATCCAACTAAAACCAGTTCAAAGCCATCTAAAACCTGTTCAAAACCATCTAAAACCTGTTCAAATCCATCTAAAACCTGTTCAAAACCATCTAAAACCTGTTCTAACCCAACTAAAACCTGTTCAAAACCATCTAAAACCTGTTCAAATCCATCTAAACTCAGTTCAAAACCATCTAAAACCTGATCAAGTCCATCTAAAACCTGTTCAACCCCATCTAAAACCTGTTCTAATCCATCTAAAACCTGTTCAAAACCATCTAAAACCTGTTCAAGTCCATCTAAAACCTGTTCAACCCCATCTAAAACCTGTTCTAATCCATCTAAAACCTGTTCAAATCCAACTAAAACCAGTTCAAAGCCATCTAAAACCTGTTCAAATCCATCTAAAACCTGTTCAAAACCATCTAAAACCTGTTCTAACCCAACTAAAACCTGTTCAAAACCATCTAAAACCTGTTCTAATCCATCTACATCCAGTTCAAAACCATCTAAAACCTGATCAAGTCCATCTAAAACCTGTTCAACACTATCTAAAACCTGTTCTAATCCAACTAAAACCAGTTTAAATCCATCTAAAATCTATTTAAATCCATCTAAAACCTGTTCAACTCCAATTAAAACCTAGTTCCAAAAATATTACCTATAAAATGTATTTAAGGGCCACATAAAACATTGCAAAGGGCCTCATTTATCCCCCGGGTGTGACTCAAACCATGATCACAGCTGAAACCCTTCCTCCTCAGCTCAGCCACTCTTCCGTCGATGATAAAGTGCGTGGAGGAGAACAACGGAGTGGACAAACGCATCAGTCGGTTCATCCTTCCCATCGGAGCCACGGTCAACATGGACGGAGCCGCCATCTTCCAGTGCGTCGCCGCCGTCTTCATCGCTCAGCTCAACAACACCGAGCTCAACGCAGGACAGATATTTACCATCCTGTGAGTAGAAGAAGTACATTCAGATCCAGACGACTGTATTCATCCAACCAGGGGCAATTCATTTGAGTAAATAAAGAAGACAAAAGACAGACATGACGACAAATAACAACTAGACTTGGAAGAAATGCAATAAAAAGATGAATAAAACTCAATTAAAAAGAGGTTACTGAGCATTTAAAAGACAAATAGCTGTTGGGATTAAAGATTTTGACGCCGATTTGTTTTATAATTTGGTAAAACATAGCAGTGTCCTGAAGGCAACACAGAAAAAAATCACATTTTAGGACAAGATTTACAATATTTAATTAACCAACATTCTTCTGTTACAGCTGTATATTTTTCTCCAGTTCTTCTTCTTGATGCATTTTTAATTTTTATCTTTGTCAAATCAGTTTTCATAAATGCTTGTGTCAATGTGAAGTCCCTGTGTAGAGTTGCAGAGATGTTAAAAGCTATGTTTGCAGAATTTAGTGTCAAAATTAAGTTTTTTTCTGTTTTTGACGAAGTATTACGACTTGTCTAAATACGTATAGTTGCAGTGTTAAGTCAAAATTGTGTGTTTTAAATTGAGCACATACTGTAAGTACCACTTTGCGGCTTAAAAATGCAGTGTACAGTAAATGCACCATTGTTAACACTGTATCGGACAATTCAAATCACTTTTTTGCACAAATGGAAAATGAAAAAATGACCTCTACAACAGTGTTAAAAATATAGAAAGAATAGAACACTTTTACCCTTTTTTCATGTATTATTTGCATAAAGACAACTGTTATCAATTACACATAATCCCACCCACTTTAATACATCTCTTTTTATATTTTTGCACCTATAAACTTTGATATTGCATTGCTTTACCCATGATTCTTTGCTCTTTCATAAACCAAACAGCCTCCTTCCTTCTTAAAAAACAAAGCTATTACCCTCATTATGCTCCTTTTCTGTTGCCCCAGTCTCGTATCAGGTCTTTAACTGTCTGGGCCCGTCCCGTTACAGAGTCACGGCCACGGCGTCCAGTGTCGGGGCGGCGGGGATCCCGGCCGGGGGCATCATCACCATCGCCATCATCCTGGAGGCCATCGGGCTGCCCACCAACGACCTGTCGCTGATGCTCGCCGTCGACTGGATCGTGTGAGTAAACAGACAACAATCAATCAATAAATACAAGTCATTACAAGTTTAAACCGGTATTTTACTTATTTTAAACATCTGGGTTCACGTTTCTGTATCGAGGAAGAAGCTGCTAAGGTCTGATAAGAAAAAGTGTTCCATTCAGTGTCTCAAATCCTGTTTGTTACCAATAATTTACATTTATTTACATTTACGTTGCATCCACAAAGCTGTTTTAGACTCCAAAGACGTCAGAGTCGTGGATCTTTCTCTCTGTTTTATCGAATTTAATACATTTTTGTGGATATTCTCACTTCTTTAAACGGACAAGCTGCAAAATAATCAACTAATTTTCCCACTAGATTGAACCTTTGAGAGTTTTCCAACAAAGGTTTTGAGCTGATTTTGACATTTGGAGCCTGTTTCCTGTGTTTCTGCTCGAAAAATCAAACTCCAACCGATCTTGAACGGTGCAGGGAGTCGACGCTGGTGTAAACTGTAAAATAGAAAGCAGTTTAGACGCAGATGTTGTTCCTCGTGGCTTTTAAGTTGGAGTTAATTGTGGGTTAGGGGCAAAACATTGTAAAATTATTGTAAAGATCTCTATGTATCACAATAATCAGGGTTCCCACGGGTGATTTAAATCCTTAAATACTCGAATTGTAATCTAGTGTTTTCAAGGTTGTAAAAGTCCTTGAATTTTGCATAAAGAGCTCGAAATTCTGATTTGAAACCCAAACAAAATCTGACTGTAGCTCATTTTTGAGACATGAGCCTTCTGTAAAAGAGACCAAACATAAAGGGACACTTCATCTAATAAATGAACATCTTTTTGATCAAACGAGTTTCATTTTTGAAGTATTCAACAATTTAAACAGTCATTTTTTAAACCACAATGGATTTAAATGAGAAAAACTGCATACGGTAGATATATGTCAACATGTAATTTACTTGAAAAACATGAAAACACACCTTGAAAGTGCTTGAAAAGTGCTGGAATTTGAACTTAGAAAAGATGTAAGAACCCTGAATAAATCTCAAAAAGAGGTGACCGTCTTAGACACAGTTTTCACTTTATAAACACATTGATAATCTGTGCACGTATTTAACTGTGTTGTTTATTCGTCCAGCGACCGTACGACCACAGTAGTGAACGTCGAAGGAGACGCGTTGGGAGCCGGGATCCTTCACCACATAAACCAACAGGAGCTGAAGAAGCAGCAGCAGGAGACGGGGCCCGGGACGAGGAGCTGGCCGAGGTCGGGTGGAGGCCAACGTTCAGGCCGAGGAGGAGACGTCGCCGCTGGTCACGCACCAAACCAAAACCACGGAGGCCACGCCGGAGGCCATCGAGTCGGTCCTGTGAACTCACTCTGACCACGTTCGACTCTCGTAGAACTGTGTCCGAATTCACTCAGACGTAGAAAAGAGAGCGCGTTGGGTCGTTTTTAGCGGTGTTTGACTGGAGCGGACTCAGATAAACTAGGAGCTAAATCAATGAGGGAACAATATGAGCTTAAATATGTGAGCTTTTACCTCGATAAATGAAGGATTGTTTTGTTTAAACCCTCACGATTCACTGAAAAGGGCTGCACTCTAGTTATGCAGACTTAAATCGAGTGTGCATAAAGGAAATTAAGGAAACATGCACAGATTAATGGCTGTAAATTGAATATTTTGACTCATTGGTTCTCTATCTTTACCTTAAACCTTCAAATACTACTCAAACTACTCTAAGATATGTCCAGATACATTGTGCAGTTGAGTCCACTCCATTCTTTGACCCCAGCCTCAAAGCCTCGTCTTTCTTACGTCTCGTTTAAACCTAAAAGGCTCGAGTATAAATGGCACAGTTCTGCTGATGTATTAGATCGGTGCACAGCCTAAAAATGCACAAAAACAAGAAGAGCCTGTGTTTAATGCTGGATTTTTATTTATTTATGCAAATTAGCCACGTGCTTTTTGGTTTTGATGCTTTTTGGTACGATTACTTTTGTGAAATAATAATTTAATGTGAATTTAATGTCACATTTAAGCTGGTCGTCCTTTTTAACACCGAGACGCAGCATAAAAAGTGGGCAGTGTTTATTTCAGAGCGTAAATGGGACACAAGTCTGACTGAAACAGGAGATCGGTTTGAGAAATCGGTTTGAGAAATTCACACCGATGTCACATAAAGGAGCATAAAATGGGCTGAAAACTTACTGTATCAGGAAAGGAAGGAGTGAATTTGAGTGATTTCGGACACAGTCTGGGTCTGAGGCCTGTGGGACTTGCACTAACTCACGTCTTGAGTGTTCGGTGCCAAATCTAAAAAAGAGTCTCTGTGGTCGTTTGCTGTTGTCCAAAAGGCACACGAGTTTACATCATGGGTTTATTATAGACGACTGAATTCAGTGTTACTTCCTCTTCCTCTCGTGGCCTTTTGTGGAGTTTCTTTTTTAGTGAAATGAAAATATTCAACGTCCTGATGTCGATTTTGTCACAACGAGCCCGTGTCACACCTTTTTCAGGAGACGAAGGAGGTAAAGACTGAATGGGGAGCAGTGAATTATTGGGATTCCCTTCTTCATCGTTTTCAGATTTAGGCAAATGAAATGAAATGCCAGAGACTTAAGTAAAAGTACAGATAAAGAGGTAGAAAAGTTACGTTAAAGTATGACATTACCTGCTTTTAAATGTACTTAAAGTGCAAAAGTAAAAGTATTTGACTAAATCATTAAGCGACTAATTAATGTGAAGTTGGACAGATCACTAAAAGAGAAAAAGCTACTCGTATAATGCTGCGTTCACGTGTGTTTTGTAAAACTCAGCGCTGTAGGTTTAGATCCACATTTATGCACCAATTAAACATGTCATTTAAGGTGCTGCACATTTACAATTTTAAAATCTCAAATTTACGATGTAAAAGTGTAGTAGAAAGTACGGATATTTACTTTAAAAGAGGTACTTTGACTTTTAGAGCAAAGTTGTATAAAATCCTTGAAGTTAGAGGATTTAAATATACACAGTTTATGGACTACAGCAGTCTCACTCTCAAGACACAGCTACAACTTTTGTTATTTGCAGATATTTATTAAAAAGTAGGCTTTCTGTGACATATATTCAAAGTAAGAATTGCTTGTATCTCTGTATTTACAAAAAAACGTTCTTGGGATTAATTGTTATTCAAAGTCAACAAAAAATATTTTAAAATAATTGAGGGAATCAAAAATAATTCACTGATCTACATTCACTTTTTTTCAAATTTTTTTATGTCTTCGGGAGGTTTTCTGAAGGAAGTCTGGCTTTCTTTAGACCAGTGTAAAAAAAAAAAAAGGGCAAATGTTGGAAAAGTTCTCCCAAAACCTTTAAATCAGTAGGATTTTTGTGTGTGCGTTGTGAAAAACTGGATGAAAATAGTCTTATTGGTCACAAAAAAAGGCTCACAACATACACTAAATATTAGAAATGGTTGAAATTAAGCAGAAAAAAGAAACATTTCATAACCAATGTGCCAATAAGCATCTTTACATTTTAAACAAAGGCGGCCATGTTTGATTCACAGTCTATAATAGATCCATGGTCGACGTCTCCATTCTGTGTTTTGTATTTTAAACTCTTTATTTCAAGAGAAAAGGTGAAGGTTTTGTACATAATATTTTCTTAAACATTCCCATAATGAGTGTATTTCTGTGTTCGAGGTGCTCGGAGCCTGTTTTTACGTATCTTAAAGGGCATTTTGTTATTATCAGACAGCAGCCAATGTTAATGACACTAACACCAACTAAACCTTAACTTAAGAGAAGAGCGTGCGTCGAGGAGAAGTGTGTGGTGTATTCTCGATAAAACAAGGGTTAAATAGCGGTTTATTCAAGCAGAGGGTATTGTTTTAGAATCTGGAGCTGCAAAAATAACACATCACTGCTGTTTTTCATAGGATTGCGCATGTATTTAAACAGAAATGGCCTGAGTTTGAACAAGATCCTCATTGACCCCACTTTGTCACAGATGGTCGTTGTACAAATTTGAAACGAGATAACGTCAAATATTAACTTTAAAGTCAGGAGTTTGGCCTAAATCCTCTCAAAACCGAGCGACACATTGGTCCCATCGCAGCTCTGACCGTTGGACTGTTTCCAGATTGAGCGCTCTCTTACCCGACCCTTTTATCGGTCCGTAAAGTAAACATGACCCTAATGCCTCTCTTTAAAATGGAAAAAAAACCCAACCAAATCAGCTGTGAGTGTTCCCATTATTTTTTCCAGGAATGTTGCTTTAACTCGTCACAAAAGCCAGGTTTTCACAGCCTTTAGCCTTTAGCTTGTGCGCGATAGCTTCAGCTAAGTGGATTTTTATGGATTTATTTGTATTTTACAAAACTTACAGCCTCTATTTTTGCTTGAAAATGGCTGACGGATCATTTCTCCTTGTCTCTTATGTTTTTAATAGTTGTCTCGTTGGCTAATAATGTGAAGCGGAGTAAACAAATATACGTTTTTTTATGTAATTATCTCACATTTGTTGGGATGTGAGGATTTTTACCATCATTTTTACCAGTTTTTAGTGACCTTAGTGAGTAATTGATGTAGTGAAAGTATTTAGACACAACACATTTTGAAAAGTTACTGCCCACTGAATCATACAATCCAAAATACGCAGAATGACTCTTACATTTTAATGATTTTTGAGCTATTTTGAAAGTCCACTTAGCTTAAATAGTCTCATCTATTGTCTGACCTGCTTGGCTCCTGCTCAGGAATCAAAAACAAGTCCCAAATTGTCAATACAGCTGTTTTTGATGGAAATAGAAAGAAAAAAAGCATGTACTGTATGTGTGCGTGTAATATACTGCAGCCATAGTTAAAGCTAGCAGCATTATACCCTTTGTCCAACTTTATATACAGTCTCTGGACAGTTCGTTGTCGTTTAACAAATCTAAGAAGGTTTTCTTTTTGTTCATTAAAGGGATTGTCCAGTATTTACTAAAATGGAGTCTTTGAGATCTTAAGTGATGGTAACTTAGCCCCAGTTTGGAGAAGCAGACAGGAGCAATGACAGGTTTATGGATCCAGTCAAAGCACATTTTTAGAACAAACTAATTCAAAAACTACTATTAGTGCAAGTGATATTTACACACACATTTTTTATCTGTTTATACAACTCCAGAATATATTATTTGTGCAATTTTTCCATCTTAACTAAGGCTGCAGAATCTATTATTCTCTCAATATCAACTGTATTACAAATAACTGCTTGTATTAATAGTATTATAGGTTTATGTGACTGATATTTACTTTTTAAAATTGTGCTGAAACAAAAAAGTAAAACATTTTCTGGTTTAGTCTTGGTTCACTCCTAAACTTTAGTTGTAGTTTAGTCTTTGCTCAGTTTTGATTTATCCCTAGTTTCTTTTTCTCTACACATTTTGGATTAAACTTACATCTTAAGCCCTATTTTCAGTAGTACATGGTTTAGTCTGTGGCATCGCTCCTGTCTGCTTCTCCAAACTGGGACTAGAACCACATTTACAAAATTCTGAACCACCTCTTTAAAGGCTTCTTGATGAGAAAACCTTAATGTGTAACTAACAGAGCTATTTACAACAATAATAATAATAACAAACCAGTTTAAAGCAACAATAAGTGACTTTTTAACTTCAAATATAGATCCCAAAGTACTTTTAATGGATTCCTAACATGAAATAATGAGAATAAACCCTCTTTGTGCAGCTTTTCTTACATCGTTACACAGCGCTGCAAAACCAATTAACTTTATTTTTATCATTTACACTCCACACTGCAGTCAGCTCAGTCGCTTCTGTCGGATTAATTCTCTCAAAAATCAAAGTTTACAGATACTAGACCAAAACCAGTTCACAATCACAAACAGTACACGCCATTTTGTGTATTTGAATCACTATTTTTCAACAACAGATCTGTGACTTTAAACTGTGATAAAACGTAGACTGTTAAATGTAAAAAAAAGAAAAAACAGGAATGAATTATAACTCGACGGATGCTGTGCCAAAGTTTGAACGGATCAGATTGTCCGCTGAAAAAGAAGGTGACTTTTTCTATTTATTTGTAATATTTTACTTCCCAAAATGATTTTTACGTCATTACATTCAGCTCGACTGCATTTTTCTCTACTTTAAATCACTAATTGTTCTTTTATAAGCTAATTTTTGACTCAAAATGTTGTACAGTGCTGTATAGTGATCCCGTAACACGTCTGCTCGACTTTGATATTAATTTATTATAATTGTTCTAACCTTTTTGTAACTCTCTCATGACTTTTTAATGAATTCTTCTGTTTTTCTGAGTAACCTGTACATTATTTACGTGTAGTTTTTGTTGCTGCTGTAGCTGCTCGTGCCATGTTTAAGGCTGTACATCTGTCTGTCTGTTGTTGGTCCTGCTGTCTGCCAATAAAACATGATACAGTGGACTCTTTTTCATGTTACTCCGATTAGAAACGTGTTTAGAGATTTAAAAACTGCCAAAAACCTGCAGATCTTGAATGTATTAGCTTCTATCGACCAGTAGGTGGAGCTGTTGCTTATATCATCTTTACTCTGACCATTCCTGTTACTGATAATATATAAAATACTTGCTAATATCAATTACATCCCTCTAAAAAGATTGTTTTATTTGAACTATATGTGTTTTGTAAGAAAAGGACATAGATATTAACTTAATATTAATTAATATCTTTTAATTGGATGTTATTATTGATTAAAGCTGCTGAAGAGGTGCACTGAAGCTTATTTAAAAAGCCAAACTAAGTCCCTTTACACCAAATATACACAGATTAATCTTATCATCTATAAAATGTGGTGTTTGTAAAATTTTGAATCGTAGTTTTTTCATATTTAAGCATTTTTTTGGCTTTTTATTTGATAGTAACAGCGCAAACAGACAGAAAACAGAACGAGAGAGATGGGAATGACATTGGGCATATTACCCAAGCTGGAACTGAACAAGGGTCGTCCAAGGATGTGGCATGTTCTCCATTAGGAACCGCAGAGGTGCCTCATTTATTCTATATTTTAAGTCATTTCTGTTGTGGATCAATAAAGTTTATCTAATTTATTTCTAAGATGATGACATGAATGATTTTTTATTGATCTGTTATAGGTTTATGTATAACTCTGCTTTGTTATTAATTTCTAAAATCTCAATTACATGGACACATTATGTAAAATTTATAGCAGTGTATAATAATAACTCACTGTTGAGGAAATTAATTTATGATAAAAAATATTTATAGTGAAGAAATCTCTTTATTATTAGTCCAGATATATTGATTATCAAATGACAGATGGCAATTTTAATGCAACATGGATATTAATTCATAAATTATGCTATAAATTAAATTAAAACAATGAGTAAAAACTATTTTAAAATAAGCTGCTTGTCTAGTTTAGCTCAAAATAGCACTTTTATGTTTGTTTTAGAAGCACAAATTAAAGATGAGGAAAACTACTTACATGGACATTTATTTCAACACGTTTTGTGAAGTCAAAGCGGTGATTTTTCCCTGAGTTTTCCTGAGGTCCGTGAAGGCAGCGCGGATGATGCTGTTACCTTCAGGTGCAGGTTGTTAGCAGCTTGTGGCTAACAGCTCCGAGTCGGTACCGAGCGCTTTTCTTGGGATGTCCTGCCTCTTTTAACACTGCCCGAGGACCGTCTGGGATTAACCCGCTTCTGATAAAACACAGACTCACTTTTAGACTTTTAAAAACGAGATGACGACGCGATCGGAAAGAGAAAAAGCCCAGAAACTGAACGAGCAGCATCAGGCCATCCTCTCCAAACTGCTCCGAGAAGAGGATAATAAATACTGTGCAGACTGTGAAGCGAAAGGTGAGACAAACTGGCTCTGTTTTACACCTTTGAGCTTTAATGTTTGCTTTAAAACGAGTGAAATGTGCAGAAAAGCAAAGAGGAGCGAACAGGAGAATGGTTTTGTGATGCAGCTGTTTTTATCCAACAACACAGAGCTTTATTTTGATATTAAAATCTGTTTATTGCACGATTAATGCAGGTTTCACTGTGGAAATAAGCAGATGTGTAACTGAACAGGTAGAATTAAGGCTAAATAAATAATTTTGAGAGGCATTTGTCAGTTTTAAACAGAGAAAATAGCGTTTCCGTGTAGCGCTTTCAAAGTAAAAGCACAATAAACAGAAGATTAACTGTAAGTCTGTTCAAAACTGGAACAGGGGGCTGGGGATTTGAAGCATGAATAATTATTTATATGTAACAATAACTAATCAATAATAAACTGCATTTGAAACAAAATTAAACAAGAAATGACTAGTTTATAAAAAATATTGTTATAAGTTGATTTGAACATATTTACAAGTATTTTGCAGATTTATAACAAACAGAAAACAGTGTACACTTCGCAAAAATATATTAAAAAATTATATTTGCCAAATATACCTAATCTCATTTACATACTTAACAAACAAATGAAAAAAACAACAGTATACTATTTATTTTTAAATATTACAGTTTGCAGAAAAATTGTGAAGCAATTGTGCATTATCTTTTTTTTTATTATTTTTTTTTTAATCTGTTTTATAAAATACATTGTCCCACAGTGAGTAGTGATAGCAGCACTGTTTTCTGTTTTAAATAGACTTTCCTTCTTGAGCAAACACTTACTTCCTGTTTTATAAAACTCCTAAATAACCAGTTCGTTTTGGTGTTAGTAATATCACAAAATGTGTACTCAAGACAGCAATTAATGCAGCTTTGTGGCTTTTATTTTGAAGTGTGCAGCCTGTACTTCCTGTGTTGTTTTGTGTGACTTGACTGAGGTTTTGCAGCAGAGTATCATGTCACGTCCTTGACTGATTACTTTATTAATGAGTGGAAAACGTGCAGCGAAGCTCACTCTGAAGCTGAGCAGGTGTCACTTTGAGTCAGAAACAAACCTTTCAAACTAAACTTAAACCAAACTGTTCAGAACTTACCAGATTTAAGAGTTACACTTCATTGTCCCACCTTACTGTAAGATATTTAAATATTAATATCAAAAACAGACTCAGCAGGTGACCACAACTTCATTTTTTTATTGAAATTTCTCTTCCTATGATCACAAATCTTATATAATCGATAAAAAACAATTAAATGTGACTTTTTTTCATTTATTTTTTGTTACTTAAGTGCACATCATTGTTAAGCATTTATTTATCTTATTATTTTTGTTTATTTTTAAGCTATTCATTCATACGTTTGAATATATTCTTTTATTTTAAGGAGAATTTTTGTTCGATAAACAAACATATTTCCAAAATCATTAAGTAATCGTGTAAAATAATGACCAAAATTATTGAGATTATGATTTTTTTCCATAATCAACAGCACTACCGCAAACATTAATTAATTACACAGTAGATATGATTTAGTTCAACAATTGTGTGTCATTATATCGATTAAATAGTTTCTATAATTATAAAAATAAAAAAATAACTATAAAAATGTAATTATTTTTGTGATGAATTCTCCAGTTGCTTTTTCTTCTTTGGAACAATCATCGTTTTTTATCTTCAACTGTGGAGACTTAATAAACCTAGTCACAGTGGATCTTGAGTAGTTTTTAATTAAAACACAGACACATAATATCATAAAAATACTGCTTTTTCTGTGTGTTTTGGCTCCTGTTCTTGTGCAAATTGTGTTTTAAACGATAGAAAACACACTCTTTTTTAAAAATTCCAACGTTCAGGTGCAGATGGTTAAATTCAATCACGTTCATTGTTGTTTTGTTTAATCAGAATGTGCTTATTTATGATAAAAAGATGCCGTTAAACAGTACTGACAGCAGCAGAACAGGGATTTACAGCTGACTCCTTACATCTTTCATCAGTATATGTTTCAATCAACGCTTAAAACGATTAAACCTCATTGTCTTTCTGCAAATTAACAACGTAAAGAAATCAAAATGTTGTTCCCTGGTATTATTTATCATCACTTAGACGTCTGGAGGACACTCTTGTCCATGCACATCATTCAAAATCACGTCTACACAGTTATTTTTGCATGTTTTATGTGCTCATGTGTTGAAAATTAATGCAAAAATTAGTTACAATAAGGCCTCACACTCACTGCTTTTAGATCCTACATTAAATACGTATTTGTTTGTCATTTATCACAGCTGTAACACACTGGAAAAGCTTTAAAACTTTAAATATTGTAAAACTGGATTGTCTTTTGCACTTGTTGTAGTTTTAATCACAATCCCTGCTTTCATTTGCATCATAACATTAGTTGGACTTTTAAACACGCTTTTAAAACACTGTATGACTTGACTAAAAGTTCGTACTGATAGCCATAATCCCCAGTTCTCCTCGTGGGCCCTGAACGCCTCTCCTGTGGTCATCCAATCACAGACGAGAGGCGTTCGTGCGTCAGGACCGAGCCTCTGCCGCCGACAGCTGGAGCAGACCTCAGGCTTCACTGATTCACATAATGCTCGGTTTCTCGTGTCACTGTGAAATGTTCCGGGTCTAACTCCACGCTCTGCATCTGTCTCCGGTTTTTCTTTTGTTTGTTGAAGAATCTTACGTCGGTTGAAGGGTCGGGGGCTGAAAAAAGCAGACGTTGAGCCCTGTCCTGCTGATATTAATCAAATAGACTGACGTGAGGCGGTATAAAGGTTTGATTTCACAGTGAAAATAAAGCTGGATGCCGTTTAGTTTGAGCCCTCTCTGTCTTAGATCCTCAAATCACTGATTCATTTGAAGCACATGGCTAATTTGCATAAAATCACACTACAACTTTTAACCTTTGAGTCACTTTCCTCTAATTTCTGTAAAACCAAAGCGTCTCAGAGTCAACATCAATCTTTTTTATTTTTTTTTTAAGCATCTGGGTTATTAGTTTTTTTACTTATTGACATTATTTGAGCTGCTCCGAAGCTAGTAGCATTAGCATTCACTTTTATACGTTTAGTTAGAGGAGTTAGAGCTATTTTTGGCATGTTTAAATATACATTTTATTAATTTAATTGATTTGATTTAGTGAGCAGTGGTGTCAAACTCAAAGCTGTGATACTAAATAAAAATCCTTTTAACGACAAAGATTGTGACATGTTTTATAAAAAAATTTTGTGTTTGAATGTACGTTTTCATCTTCATTTAAGTCTTCATCACATTACTTGTTGTCCTTTTATGCCCCATTTTGTAGATTTACTTTAAATTTGTGCCACTCGACCCTCATTTTTGCCCTTTTTTGACTTCTTTAAAAACGTTTACCTCGTTCAGTTTCATTTTGTTTTGTTATCGTGTCCTATTTCATGTCTTATAATAGAATAGTTTAGTGCCTTTTGTCTCTTATTAATCTGCAAAGTCACGAGTATATCACCCGCCAGCTGTGTTTAATCAATATTTCTGAATAAAGAGCCACAAACATGAATGACAGAGGTTTTAATTATCTGCACATTCGTATAGTTGGACTCAGAACAACAGCCGACACCTGTCTGCTTCACGTCGAGGAGAGAATGGCTCTGTTTGCTGCTGGTTTATTCAATTCCCAGTGTTTTACTTTGCTCTGAGCGTTTTGTGATGAAGTGAGAGTCATGTGAGGAAGATTTGCACATTTTTCTGTAAATCCAGATTAACTATTGTTGACTCACATAAAGGTGTGTGTGAAAGCAAATGTATTAATCATTAGCTTTGGTTTCCTTCATATTTCAGGTAATTCATGTTTTTATATCAATAGTTTATGGGAAAATTTTGGGCATAAGCCACACATGTCAAACTCGAGGCCCGGGGGCCAAATGCGGCCCTTTGCAATGCTTTATGTGGCACTAGGTTTTAATTGGATTTGAACAGGTTTTAGTTGGATTTGAATCAGATTATTTTATTTGTTTATGAACTCTTAAGACAGTTTTTGCTACAAAGATGTATATAAACTGCTTAAAACCAAATAAAACAAGTTCAAATCCAATTAAAACCTGTTAAAATCCTAATAAAATCTGTTCAAATCCCAATAAAACCTGTTCAAATCCAACTAAAACCTACACTAATCCAATTAAAACCTGTTAAAATCCTAATAAAACCTGTTCAAATCATGTAAAACCAGTTCTAAAACAGTTCAAATCCAACTAAAACCTCCACGAATCCTAATAAATTCTGTTTTAATCCAAATAAAACTTATTCATATCCAACTAAAACCTGTTCAAATCCTAATAAAACCTGTTCAAATCCAACTAAAACCTCCACAAATCCCAATAAAACCTGTTCAAATCCTTATAAAACCTGTTCAAATCCTAATCAAACCTGTTCAAATCCAACTAAAACTGTTCAAATCCAACTAAAACCTCCACAAATCCTAATAAAACCTGTTCAATTCCAACTAAAACCAGTTTCCATAAAAGGAGAAAATTAATGTTAAATATAACTTTTGTAAAACTCAAATGAAGATGAAACCTCATTCAAAATCAAGTGTCTCCATCTTCGGCCTCTGAAATGATTCTCATTAACGTTTGACACCTCTGACATAATCCACTGAGAAAGGTTCACACAGTTTACTTTATTTTCTGTCTCAGTTTTCCCTTCATTTGTCTGTGATTTCCAGTATTAGTTTCTGAAAGTCTGAACTATCCCCAAACGCGCTTTCATCTTGTAAACAAACTCAATCCAGATTTAGGGTCCATCAGACTGTTTACATTTGTCATTTTGGTTCAGACCAAAGAGAAAACTGCGTCTTTATCTTTTAATTGTGTTAAACTTCTGTGGTTAGCCTCTCAACAACGGTTCTGTTAATGTTCTCGTCCATCTCTGCCTCCATTACTTCAGATTAAACGGTTGACGACGCTAGAATAATGCGTTACCAATATTAGCCTTCATCATTTATTTAGCTTTTTTTCTTGTTGCTGCTTTAATGTGACTATATTTAGTATGTGTAGTTAATCAGACAAATACAGTGTGTTCCAGTTGCTCTTTAAGAACAATCCATGTAATATTATCTATGATGTTAGCATGGCTAGCTAGCAGAATTTAGCTTTGGAAATGTCACGCTTCTCGATTCATAAACTTAACTTTGCTTGGCCTTAAAAATAGGATTCTAACTTTTTAAATAGTTGTGAGCTTTACTTTCATGTTTTTGTTAAAGCAACTCAAACAAAAATAAAACAAACAGCTCTTAATCCTTTGCACAAAACAAACACAACCAAAGCAGTGCATGAGCTCGAACAGAACGAGTGTTTACTTCACGACCGATTGAACGCTCAGTGAAACGGCTCCGCTTTGATTGATTGGTTTGTTTTAGGGTTTGTCGTTGTCCAAACACTGTCTGTGGTCTGTTTCACATCATCGTTCTACGTTTCCTCTGGAGCGTAGCAGCTTATATCTGTATTTAACTCTAGTATCTTCCACCTCAGACCTGTCTCTGTTCTACTTTTACTCTGTTGAGATCTGGAGACGAGCTCAGACACATTTTGGCTCAAGTTTGAAGTAGAAATCTTGTAACTGTTTAACTAAAGTGTGTCCAAAGGCAGCTGAAAATCTAATTCTTTGGCACAGTGCTAAATAACTGCGTAAAATAGCAATATTTAGCATTTCTTAGCTTAAAGAGTTTCAACAGAATTCAGATTAAAACTATTAATCTTCCTTGTTTGTGTTTGATTAAGCGGTTTTCAGGCTACTTTTTCTTTTCATTTTTGCCAGATAGCTTTCCTGATTTAACTCTCTGCATTTATCCGGGCTTGGGACCTGCACAAAAGTATTCTGGCTTCCCTTGTGGCTGGATTTGATTTCCTAAAACTGAACTGTCTCAAACAAGTGGATCCCATTTCTACGTCTGCTTCAAAAATCAGAATTCCTTTATTTATCCTCGAGGGGAAATTCTTTTTGTTACAAACATGACCAAATGAAATGAATGAATGAAATAATAACAGAAATGTAATAAATAAATATGAAAAAAACAGTACCCAGTATCTAAAAACAAAAAGCTAAAGCTGTTTCCACTTTTAGATTGGCTTTGGCTCTAGCTTTTATGAATTGAAAACATTTTATTTACCGTTAAACTGAAAGTACACACTCTTTTTTAAGTTATTAATCTTATTTATCGCTTATTTTGCTTGTACATTTTTTAAATATAAGCCAGCACAAGCAAATGTTGACAGATAAAAGCCTTTAAGCAATGTCAAAACCATATAAACTCACTATAAAGTCCACAAGTAAGACTCTTTATCGTCTTTAAGGGATAAAAAGGACCAGGAAGTGCTTTCAAACTAAGCCTTTCCTGTTTCTGATGTCACTTAATATTACAATAGTTCAATCTAGGCATGTTTTTGTCCTGTTGAGGATGAAAAACACGTTCTGTGCCAGATCCGTTGTCTTTTTTCCATCTTTTTCCATCTCGTGGAGTGACTTGGCAGGAGCAGGAGCAGGAGCTGGAGCTGGCTCAGCAGAAGTTGGCAGGAGCCGCGGGCCACTCAGCTTTGACGACCCGTCCTTGAAGCCGCTGCCACAAACATAAAACGCCGCTGCACACAGAGATGCTAATTCAGAGCCGAGCGGGAGGGGATTTAACATTTGAAAAGTGTAAAAGGACAGAGCAGTGTCCAGAGAAGCAGCCTGACAGTGAGTTACGTAACGAGGAAGCAGTTTTTTATTTCGGGACAAGGTCAGACGAGCAGAACGTAATTGTGATTCACAGAGTTTTCAGAACAGACTGAGAATCTAAAATGTAAATGTTTTCTTGTTCATATTCTCCATATGAAGAGTTTGGATTTGGATGAGCTCAAACACAAACTAAAACAACTCAAAGGATGTCCACAACTAAACTGGGACTGAACATTCATTAAAAACAAACAAACAGGAAGTATCTGAGTTTGTGAGGTTTCAAAATGTGAGTATTACAGTATTTCTCGTCGAGGTGAATTAGTATTTAAGACGACCGTGACACTTCACACATCATTCTGGATTTACGGTAGAAATAAAAAACAGCAAAAGAGTCACAGACAAGACTCAAATAATAAATAATAAATGAGCACTACACAAAAACACAGAGCGACCACAGCTTTCCAGGAAATGGTGTAAAAATCTCGTCTCGTCAAACTCCTTTTGACCTCTGAACTCTCCCGAAAACTCTCAGAAAAGTGGCAATTGTGACATGAATAGTTGGCCTTTAACTGAGTAGAACTAATCTTATTAAGACCAACCTAAACATTCTATTGTACTTTAACGATGTGTATAGTTTTAAGCAGCGTCAGTGACAACTTTCCAGAAGATTTTCACATTAAAATTAAGTCAAACTCATCATCTTTTGGTTCTCTTTGTCTTCTCTGGGACATTGATCTCAGAGCCTAACGAAGGTTCTGTTTCCTCAGGTTTGTTTCAGTTACAGGGTTTATTTACTTTAGACGTTAATTAAAAGCAGGTGAAGCTAGTGAAAGGAGGTTTTTACTGGAGGTTTACCGGTATATCTCTGGAGTAAATCCCCTTTATCATTGAAATCTGAATGAAAACTAACGAATAAAGTATAATTTTAACTTCCACTTTGTTCCTCTGCACACATAAGCTGGTAAACATAGCAATGCATCTAACTGTTGTGGAAAGTCTTAGAACAGATCAACACAAAAATGGCTGCCTCCACTGACTTCTGTGAAGCTTTAAATGTTGATTTTTCAAAGTTACACAAATGCAAAGAGTGTTATTTGAGAAATTGTATTAATTATTCAAAATAGTGTTGAGATAAGTACAGTTTTGTTCAAGTGAATATTTTTTTCTACGTCATTTGTTTGGGAGAAGCTCATTTTATTTAAGAAAGGATCACTTTAAATATCTTGGATTTGCTCCAAACTGGGTCTGATAATGTCCGTAAAACCTGTCTGGGGTAGATATGTTTTTTAGTTTGCTTTTTAAACCTAAATATCCCACAATCAGCTCTAACCTTTGAAGTATTTGTGTCAGAATTAAATATAAGAGGCGTTGTTCTACACAGTCTTCTCTTTTGTTTGCACATGTTTTTTTAATGATAGAGAATATTTATTTTGGTAATAATCTGTTCCATAGAGAATGACGGACAACAAAAAAGCAAAATTTTACTTGCAGCAGATGAACAAATATCCTCTTTGTTCTGTGCATCGTTTATTTCCTGTTTTGTCTGTTGTTTCTTAGCTTCAAAACTAAAAAGTACCTCTCTTTGTGGACATCTCTGACTCCCTCTGGACTCGTCTCTTCAGTCTTTATTAGCTCTGATCATACTTTTACTGCCATCCGTCTGCGTTTATGAAGTGTCTGCTCTGCACTCGTTTAAGAGCAACAATAGGCCGCAGTGATGAGCTTTTACGAGGCCTTTAATAAGAGCTGAGTGTGTGTCAATAATCCACCAGCAGGAGGCAGCGTCGCACTGTTGTACCTCCTTTAAAGACGTGCTATTGTCTGGTGTTCAGCTTTAGTGTTTCCACAGAAAAATGACAGGTTTATTAATCAAAGCAGTTAATTTAAAGGCTTTGAGTAATATTTAGCTGAAGGATGCAATTAAGACCATCCTTTTTCAAACTAAACTCTGATGCTGCCTTATTTCTGCGTTGAATTTAAAACCAAAGCCATGTTTTCACTGCTTCGACGGTGGTCTGTTTATTAGAAAATAGAGAATAAACCGTCGGGAAAATGTAAGGATCAAATAATTAAATAATCTCAGACAAATCAAGAGTTTCTGTCTCTTCTTCATGAATTACAAACACTGTTCTCACCGTCTACAAGGACTCAAGACTCGAGACTTGGACTTAACCTGATGATTTGGACCTGGACTCGGACACAACGCTGCATCGTCGCTTTACGTCAGGCACAAAACTTTAAAAATAACAGTTTTGCACCATCCACTTTCTGCACTTTCTGAAGAATAACTTTGGTTTATTGACTCGGTCTTGGACTGGACTCAGACCTTTCTTTAGCTGGACTAGACTCAGACTTGTATTCTAAGCGATAATGACTGGACTTGAACTGGACTAGACTTGGACTAGTCTTTGGTGACTCGGTCTTTGGCTCGTAAACTGGTGACTGGACTCGGATTCTGCAAATAGCACACGTTATAAAGCTAACCCATGACAAAAAACATCATTTATTATTCATTCTTCAACATAAAATAGAGAAAAAAAGTGCTTTGTGCAAATTAAAACCTATAAATCTAAACAATAATCAGAAGAATAGACCCTTTTTTCTTTGTTAACAACATAAGCTACGTGAATATCATACATTTTCAATGGTAGAATTAGCTTTAGCCGCCACAAAAATGCAAAATGTGCAAAAACAAAATGGTTTTGGAAAATGTCTCCAAAAGACAAACAAAAGATCCTCAAAGACAACATCAGTGACCCGATAATAAGCAGTTTTTCTTTGTTTTTTATTCTTATACCAGGGCATTTAGCCACTAATTGTACCGACGAGGTGTCATTTTAATATATCCTTGTTTTTATTTCCTTTTTTTACTGTTGCATTGTGCTGCTTTCTCACCAACCTCTAAAATGTATCCTCTAAAAACTTTTTATTCGCTGTTTTTTCGTTAAGATGAAAGGGAAGACATCAATTAACAAATAAATAACATCAGTACTAGTTTATCTGGTATTTAGAAATGGCAACTGATGACAAATGATTATATAATACCTTCACAGCCTGTAATTAAAGGCAGTGGCAGTAATTCTTAGGCTTCATTGTGATCTGTTTCATTATCTTTCCCCCAAAGGAAGAAGCGTCTCCAGTTTCGACCTCAGACTTTTGTTGTCGCTCATAAATATTGATCCGCTGAGGTCTGGAGGAAGAATCACATCAATAAACTCAGAGAATACACGTTTATTTCCCCGTTTGAGGAGCTTTAATACAAACCTTTCCTCTAGGAGATCGTGAGGAGGTAAACATCTGATTGATCACAGTTGGAAACGCGAGGACGAGTCTCCGGCTGTGGCCTCCGTCTCTCACGCGGCGTCGGTAGAGTCCGGACTGTCCTCCTGCTGGGGTTTAATTTCATGCTTCGATGGCTGCCCCCCTTTATTTTGGATAGAGTCTGTCACTCAGAGAAGCTTCAGGGAAACTGTCTGTCTCTGGGTCAGGTTTGTGTGACACGCTTTGTCTGCGACTGCGACAGAAGACTACTGCGTTTCAGAGATTTGTCACTGTCTTGGACCAAATCGACTCTGATTTATTATTATTATTATTATTTAGGTTCGATTAAGGTTTATATGAATGGATGAGGGGCAGGTTTGCTCCTTTTAGTTTAGTTTATTCACAAAAACCATCACTTGTGTCTTAAACGTAAGACTTTTGTGAAATGGGACACTCTCAGAAGACAATTAACACTTATAATACACAAAAATACAAAACAACGTACACCTTTTAGCCTGTTGGTTTTAAAATGGCTCCCAGTACAAAAAACCTGGAGCATCAAGACATTATTAGACAATTTTTATTTGCTTTAATAAGATTTGTCAGTAATAAAGGTTTTTGTAATATAGTTTGCTGTCTTTAACATCCCGCTGAAGAGTTTAGAGACAGTTTTGGACTTTATTTGTTCTGATATAAATACAAATACGTCCTTTATGTCCATAGTCAGAGAGTCTTAAATCAATCTAAGTGATGTTCATTGAGGATTTTCTCGATTCTTTCGAAGTTTTGTGCTTTGTTTAGTTGTAAAAGTAGCTGAAATGAATGAATGAACTGGCTGCATGTTGGAAACACAGAAGATGCTCCCATTCTGATGAATATCCTGCAGATTTTGAGTCCGGCTTACAGCGACTGAGCGGCTTGATTTAGGCTTAACGCTCAGCCGTCCCTGCTTTAATGCTCCTTTAGGCCTTTAGCGCATTTGTGCCGCTGCATTAACACACTGATGCTCTTACAGGACACACCGGAGCCAGTGTCCCGCCGCCGTTCCCTCTCTGCTCCAGAACAGATCGGCCCTGGCACCGACTGTGGGCCAGGTCCTGTGTTCCAGTTAAGCTTTATGGTTTGGACCGAGACGTAGTCGAAACGTAGAAGACTGCAGCCTGTTAAACCTGTGCTTTAGTGTTTTATAAATGTGCTTTATAAGGTACTTAGGTATAATGTCATACCAATAGATAGTGTTCCCAGAGAAGAGACTAAATACTCACAAAAATGTATAATCAAACTGCAATCTAACTAATATTACTCAAATTATAGATGTAATATGTGTTATCTTGCCTCAACCTTCAATAGTTGCACCTCTAAATCAAATAAAATAAACCTGAATCTTATACTGTCTAAAGGGAAATGCTGAGTATGTGCATTTCCATTATTGTGTGGAAGATTTGTTTGTTATTGTTTGGAACTATAGCGACATCAAAAGCATTTCCATTTTTAAAACGTCATTATTAAAAAAAACTATCATAAAACAATCTCTCTAAAGTTATAGGAGCTGTTTACATGACGACAAAACGCAAACAATGGTTTATAGAGTCGCATATTTAAAAAAAAAATCACCATTTACACGATACACTCAGCTGTAGAACGCTGTAGTAAGTCTTCCAGACCAGTAGGGGGCACTGTGAGCTCCTTGTGTTTTCAGGAGCAGTGTTAATAAACTCAGAATGGAGCTATACTTTACCTTTTCCACCTTTTATCTCTTTTTTAGACGTATTAGACCTCTTCATATCGCTCTAAACTGGCCAAAATTATAGAACAATACTCTGAGCACGACAAATATCAGACGAAGTGAGTCCTACTGTTTTATCCACTTTTATAACTTTAATATTTGGTCTGTCCACCTTTTACAGCAGCACATTATTGGTATAATGTCAATATATTTCCTGAGAACTTCAACACTAATATTATCCCATGGCTTCTTCTGTGAACGAAATAGTCCTTGCTTGTTTTTTTTGCAGGAAAATGACTTGAATCTCTTTATGATGGCTGTGTTCTGTATGTTTTATAGCACATTATGATGACTTTGTAGGTATTTTATTTGTTTTATGGGTATTTTAATTTAACAAAAACAACTGAAACCTCTTAAACATGCCACGACTGAACATTTACACAGATTATTTTAACCTTTATTCCTGTATTTAGGCGTTTTGTCCACAATCACTGCTTGTTTTGAACATGCTTATCGTTGTTGTGACTGTTTTTTTTACTTTGTTTTGTAACGTAAAGCTAAAAAATACTTTAACTTCTACGTCTGTCCATTCAAATTCAAAACCTGATCATGTTTTTCGTCATGTATTATTAATACAGCTGCGTAAATCCGCGTACGTTTGTGTCGTGGAGGCTGCAACCTTTGTTTTTGTCAGTTTTCGTCATCATTTTCAAAAAGACCTTTCATGTCTCCAATACTGCAGACTTTTTCAATATAAAACAGGGTCTGCAGTGTTTTCTCAAATCAAAAGTCTTTCTAAAACGCTGTGTTTGATCATCAGAGCCTCCGACTGCACCAGAGAGTTTCTTTACTTCAAAACACTCGATGGAAACGGACCTCATTTAAATTCAAAAGTTCTCTTCACTTTTACTTTATACAAAAAAAATGAAAGTGCAACTAGTGCCGCTTTGACTTTTGACCCGAGAACTAATGAAAACGGTGAAAACAACCTGATTATGCCTCGTCTTTCTTTCACCGAGCTCAAAAGCTTTTGTAACTCTACCTTTTTATGAATGGAAATAGGTCTTTAGTGATACTGCCTTTTAATTAAAACCATTCATCTCTAAATGGAAGTTATTGAGAGGAATAAAATGGTTTTCATAATTCTGGTGCTATTCAAGAGTTATTATACAACACTGTGGACGATACGGAGTTAATTAAACACAACTATACTTTACTTTTCACGAGACTCCTCTTCGAAAGCTGATAACTGCGGCTACACTTGGGGTTTGTAATGAATTCAAAATGAGAATATGTGTAAGAATATGTGTTAAACCTCAGGGAGATGAAAATAAAATGATGGGCAGCAGACTGTGCTTGTTGTAAAATCCCATTTGAGCAGTTTTAGATAAGAACATATTGGAAGCGTTCACGATAACTGCAGCTTATGGAAGTGCAGCTGGAAACTGTGGCTGCTGTTTAGACTCGCTGCACGTTAGATTTAGAGATTTGAACCCTGAGCACTCACACTAAGGCTGCTTGATACGCACCAGTGGTTTTTAGTTTATTAATTAGGATTAATGCATATAATAGCTTCTGGTCCAGCCGTGCTCAGTTTCTTCTCTGGACTCTTGTAAAAACATAAAATGGTTCTTTCCGTTGGGTTTTTAGATTAAAAAATAGACAAAGAAGTGTTATTTTGAGGTTTATTATAATTATACAAATGTGCTGTAGACTCTTTTTGTGTATTTAAACAACATTAGCTGCATGGACGTTCTCAATAGCAGAATTAGCATTAGCTTAGAACATGTTAAATTGTGCAAAAACTAGATGGTTTTGACAAAGCCTCGAAACGTTTAATGCACCGTTTAATGATTTAAGACATGATTTAAATGGTCTTTACAGGAGGCTTCTGCTGTTGATGTCCCTGTTTCCTCTGTTAACTCTTTGTGTTTAATTGTCTGTGACCTTCTGTATTTGGTCCAAAAATGTTCAAACTATTTCCAAACATTATCTCACTTCAAATGTCCTCACTTTGGTCCAGATTGAAACCAAAGAGCAGCTCTTCTCAGGCGTGAAACAGCCCTATTTCTCATAAATTGGTTAAATTTGTACTTTTGAAAGCACTTCTGTTCAAAACTAAGACCAGGAATAGGACGTAAAACTTTGGAGAATATTTCACGGCTCAGACACCATTTGGATTTGTTATTTCGGTGCCAGTTGATGATAATGCTTGGATGTGCTGCTATTTATAACAACACACACTGAATTTATTGCTCTGTTAAAGATTTCGTCCAACGTTAGTCGTCACACACACAGAGAACACTTACAGACAGCCTTGATTTCATTCATAAAGAGTTTGGTGTTTGAGGTTTAATAAACACTTGTTCTGGCTCAACCTTGATATTTCTTAGACACTTTATTGCTTTTTTGATTATTTCTTGCACATAATTTTACATTTAAAGGCGTTTCTGGGCTGTGTCCTCAATGTAACGGTTTGTCTTCATTTAATACAAAATTGAGAACTCAAGAAAGGAATTTAAATCTTACTAAAGGCAAAAGAAGCCCGTTAAAAGCAGACACAAAGGCTTTTCCCCCAAACGCTGGCTCCTCTGAGATCCAAGCCTCCTGCTGTTTGTCCTTTCAGAGATATGAGTGTATTTTAAAGTGAGAGACTGACTCCACTGTGTCTGAAATATGATCCTTTCTGCTCCGCTGCCGTCGACTGAGGCTCTTATTTTGACGACGCAGCAGGGGTTTCTCTGTCAAAATATAACTGGGCCGGTTTCATGAAGATGTGAAAGGTCTCACTTTTCCTAGAAAACCAAGAACATAGTTGACCGGCTTCAGAGTCAAAGGAAAGTCACGGGAAATAGGGAGAAAGTTAAGTTGGTTTGTTAAAATCTGGCTTGAAAATACGACTCTCATTTAGGTGCTTGATTATGTACCTTAATAAATCCACTATTCTTAAAAACACAGAAGCCTATTTTAAAGATTAATTATTAGGGGATGGTAAAACTAAAAGGTTTGACAAAAATTGACAGTGTTTTCTTTTCTTTATGTACTTTTTGCTCTCAATAACCACAGTCAACAAAATGCCTAACAAAAAACAACAAATAACTTATTGCCTTATTAAAGCTCCATTCAACGATCTAAAGTCAGCCTTTATTTCACTGTTTCCAAACTACGTCCAGTTGCCTTCTTTTCTTTTCAGGTTTTAGATGGTTTTGAACAGGTTTTAGTAAGATTTGAACAGGTTGTAGATGGATTTTAACAGTTTTAGACAGATTTGAACAGGTTTTACATGGATTTGAACATGTTTTAGATGGATTTGAACAGGTTTTAAATGGATTTGGACAGGTTTTAAATGGATTTGAACAGGTTTTAGGTGGATTTGGACAGGTTTTAGATGGATTTGAACAGGTTTTAGATGGATTTGAACAGCTTTTAGTAAGACTTGAACAGGTTTTAGATGGTTTTGAAAAGGTTGTAGATGAATTTGGACAGGTTTTAGATGGATTTGGACAGGTTTTAGTTGTATTTGAACAGGTTTTAGATGGTTTTGAACAGGTTTTAGATGGATTTTAACAGATTTTAGTTGGATTTGAACATATTTTATGTACCTTTGTAGCAGAGAGTTCAAACTGTTCAAACAGAGCTGGTCAAATCCAGTTCAAACCTAAATATCCAAAAATATCACAGACTAATTAGGTGCTATTTTGTTGATCAGTGTTTATTGTTTACATCCATTTTAGCCCTTTTTTTCTGGTATATATTGTAATTATACTCCTTCATCTCTGCTTTTCTTCTCCCTTTTCTTTGAGTCTAAGTTGTTTTCTTTGGTCTGAAGGTCCGCGATGGGCGTCCTGGAACCTGGGTGTGTTCATGTGCATTCGTTGCGCTGGGATCCACCGTAACCTGGGGGTCCACATCTCCAGAGTCAAGTCCGTGAACCTGGACCAGTGGACGCCAGAGCAGATCCAGGTAAAGACCCCCAGACAGAACTCCTCCAGGATTCAATCACACATCAACTAAACGTTATATCACAGTCTATCTCTGAACTTGACGCTCCAGAGCCTCGTCAGGGAGCGTTTTTATCATTTATTATCCCATTGTCGTTATATATTATCAGACTCATCTTGGATTAGACTTTTGGGCAATCATCTATCACTTTTATAGGGTTTTTACTTCTGATTAAAAACAGTATATCAAGTATGATCAAAAAGACCATGACTAGAACTAGACTTTTAGCTTTTGAGACCAAGTCGAGACAGAATTAGTCCAATCTTAGACCAAGTCCAGATTTTTATTGAATATAAAATCAACAAACATGTAATTTGTGGTCTTGGTTGGTCTTGGTTGGTCTTGGTTGGTCTTGACGTCCGAGATCAAGACAAGACATTGGAAAAATGAGTTTAAAACCAAGTCGAGACAGAATTAGTCCAATCTTTGACCAAGTCCAGATTTTTATTGAATATAAATCAACAGACATGAAATTTGTGGTCTTGGTTGGTCTTGGTTGGTCTTGGTTGGTCTTGGTTGATCTTGGTTGGTCTTGGTTGGTCTTGGTTGGTCTTGGTTGGTCTTGGTTGGTCTTAGTTGGTCTTGGTTGGTCTTGGTTGGTCTTGATGTCCGAGATCAAGACAAGACAGAGAAAAAATGAGTTTAAAACCAAGTCGTGACCAAGACTTTTAGGGATCAAGACCAAGACCAAGACAAGATCTTTCCAAAACAGACTAAAGACCGGTCTTCACTCGATTTCTAACATTGACAGATATTATTTGCTGGTAATATTTGTTTGTAAATGAATCTTTCACTGATTAAAATCCACAATGAACCATTTTTTTGCATCTTTTTCCAGTGATGGACATAATCCCAGTTTGACAGGATCTTAACAACTAACTACAGCTTCATTTTCTTAATAACAAGTCCATATTAGGAGTATTTAAATGGTATCTGAGACCTCCAGCTCCAGAAATAAAGAATAAACCGCTCTTGGAGGTTGGGCTCATGGGCAGAGCTCGACAAAAGGTCAATTAATATCATCTTCTGTGACTCGTCTGCTCGATAACACAGAAGCTGATGTTGGAGACGTATTGAACAGCTGAATACTCGCGTCTCCGCTGAATCCTATTGATCGATTACGCGACATCCTTCTTTGTGAAACTCACCTAAGCTTCGCCGGCCGTTCGTTCGATCATCCTCTTGTTAATTTCCACTTGTTTTGTCTGTGCGGCTGTAAAACAAGAGTGTGTGTTTTTCAAAGCGGTGCCTATCCATCAGCTGAGCGCGAGCTGGAACGGCCCTCCCTCTGAATGTTAATCACCGTTTTCAATGACTAATTAATTCTGGATGGCTGATTATTCCGAGACCGTCTCCTGGACTTCTCCGAGCATCGCCCCATTTATCAGCCTCCTCTTAATTTAGCCCCGACACATACGGCCAGTGTGTCTTTCACACTGTGTTGGTGAGTCCCGGCAGGAGCCCGGCTGAATGCAAATGTGAGCCGTGAAAGAAGTGGCTGTTTCAGTTTAAGTTTATGTCATAAACCCCTAACGGTGTGTTACGACTCTGGCTCAAGGGGTCGCCAAGGATCAGATCAGGCAAAAATAAGGTCTAAACATAACTAAACTAAAGAACAAACTAATAAAACAAACTAAACCATAAATAAAACCAAATAGACGTCTTGAATACGCAGAATCGCAATTATTTTGTATTAAACCTTATTTCTGCTCATTGTTTACGATCCCTTGAGCCAGGGTCGTAACACCTGGAGAAACCTGGGGCAACAATACAGGACACTTAACAATACCCACTAGGGGGCATCACGTTGTACAAAGAAGTGGGTTTTGCCATCATTTAAACTATAAAAACTAAGTACAAATTGATAAAAACTAACTATAGAGTCAAGAACCACCTTTTGTTTGTCGTTTATTCGCGCCATCTTGAATTGTTATGTAATGGTGTTGGGTAATAGTGGTTAACCCAATATTTAGACTTTCCCGTTTGCTCTGAACCAAACGTACAGGTGTGAAATGTGTAGGTTTTGGAGCATCTTTGTCCCTTTAACTGAAGAGTTTTGTGGGAAACGGTGAACAATGTTGGCAGAAAAAACAGATATTGTCTTGTCCAGAGCAAAGAAACAGTGCAGCTGATGTGAATACTGTTATGTGCAGGAAAAAACTGTCTAGCCGAAGGGAAAAGGGGGGAGGGGAAACAGATGTAAATGTGGTTTTGAAACACAATAGAGATAATGGAAAATATGTGGTTTTTCGTCTCCTGCTGATGATGCTAATATCTTTTCCTGAATGAGAGAGATTCAGGTTCTATTTCTTCTATTGTCCTGATGTTTTTCTCTCTGCTCTTTCCTGACAGAGCATGGTGGACGTGGGCAACACCAGAGCCAAACACATCTACGAAGCCCACCTCCCAGAGAGCTTCAGACGGCCTCAGTCGGACCAGTATCCTTCAGACACTTTAGCAAATAAAAGTTGTACATCTTTGTTGTTTTACTGGACGTACTGGACCTGTCTTTTTTGCTTCATTTTTTCCTTCGGTGTGAATCCAAAACAGGCAAAATGTGTATTATTTTGTTATTATTAGGCTTTGAAAATGGGCTCAATGCTTTTGCCCTGATTATCTTTAATAATACAGATGATCCAGTTCTTTTGGTGTTTGTCCAGGAATGGCATCCTGCATAAAAAACTATTACAGTCTAAATATGTGAACCACTAGATCAGTGATGTCTAACTCAACATGGTGAGGGGCCGCAATAATAAATAAAGAGTTCTACAAAATGTATCTTTAACATTTATTTCCTCTTTTTATGGAAACTGCTTTTAGTTGGATTTTTAACAGGTTTTAGATGGACTTGAATAGGTTTTATTTGTATTTGAACATGTTTTAGATGGATTTGAAGAGGTTTCAGGTGGATTTGAACAACTAAATCAATCAAAAACTAAAAATCTACAATCTAAAACCTGTTCAAGTCCACCTAAAACCCTTTCAAATCCATCTAAATCTAGTTCAACCCCATCTAAAACCTGTTCAGATCCATCTAATACCTGTTCAAACCCATCTAAAACCCTTTTAAAGCCACCTAAATCTAGTTCAACCCCATCTATAACCTGTTCAAACCCACTTAAAACCTGTTCAAACCCATCTAAAACCTGTTGAAACCCATTTAAAACCTGTTCAAACCCATTTAAAACCTGTTCAAACCTACTTAAAACCCTTTCAAACCCTTCTAAAACCCGTTCAAACCCATCTAAAACCTATTCCAATCCAACTAAAACCAGTTCAGATCCATCTAAAACCTATTTAAATCCAACTAAAACCTGTTCAATTCCAATTAAAACACAGAGGCTAATGTGGCAACCGTCTTTAAATAAACCAGTATTGACTAAACCCTAGTTGTAAATATAGAATAGCCAACAACACCTGTCTAGATACTTCCTACAGCAGCAGAGATAACTCCAGAAATGTCTGGCTCAGCAGAAAAAGCCCTTCAGTTTCTCCGGCGCAGTCCCGGGTCAGATCTCTGCGAGCGTCTTTCTGCTCATTAACCACAGCGTCTTCAGCGCCGTTCGTAAAAACACCAGTCGAACAGCAGCTTCCATCTCGCCCTCTTTCCGCGTTACACGTCGAGACAGCTGCGCGGTTAACTCGGGGGCATATGTTCATATTTCCACCACTCGAGTGAAATAAATAATCTCCCTGTTTGTAACGCGGCTCTAATACCCTATCTTGTATCTGGCAGGCCCATTTGTGCGGGTGGTCATCATTCTTCTCTCTTTTGAAGTCCATTAGTCGTCCTGACAGCTCCGCCGCTGGCTGAAAACAGCAGATAACACACCCAGGATTAGGAGCTGCCGCCGCGAGGCCTGTGCTTCTATTAAACAGCGTTCTGGTCCTGCTTTTCACTGCGTTTATGTAAAGAAATGGAAAAATGGAATTTGATTACCTCTTGTTTGCAGACATTTTAAAGTCTGTTTGCAATTTAATGTTGAGGGTTTGTGGAAGTGTTTAAACAAGTAGTGATGCATAACGTTTGGAAAAAAGAAGCTAATTGTCGCTACAAAAGCAACCCATTTACATTCCAACAGAAAAAATAGATTAATCGTCTCAGGCTTCGTCCAGAACTGCTCCTTTGTCACAATATAATACACAAAGATTACGTCATCTTGTTGTGGGGTCTTCATATTTATCATATGTTGATACTGTCCACAGCTGAAAACATTATATATATGTTCTTTAAAAGTAAAGCACAGACAGATGAAGCTACACTGACAGTTGAAATAAAACAGAAACTAGAATATCTTGGTTTGATATAAACGCCACGAGACAAACCGTTTTTCTCATTTCTCTCTTTGTCTCCGTCTTTTGGCTCAGTCTTTAGGTTTCTGTCACAAACAAATGGAAAGTGCATATCTTTCTGCTGTAATTTGATTCTCCTTTAGAAGCCATTATCACAGTGGACAGACTCGGTAAGTGGCCGTTTCCACAGACTCTCGTCGGGGTGAAATGCTTCAAAGTGGCTGAGACATCGGCCGAGGACCACTTTCTTCACCTTTTTCCACATTTTATAAAACTGTGCTGGTCATAATTGGGCTGAAGAGAGATTTAAACCAGTTTTAGGGACGTTTTACTGCCAGTTGTCTCATCTGCAAGTCCTTGGAGCGTGGAATAACTGTAGGTGAAGGGAGATTTGCTTTAAAACAAATGGACTCAGCCACTTTCAGTTCACGTTTTTGTATAAAACCTTGTTCTAACTGTGTCCAAGTGTTGCTATATCATGAGCATATTGGCTTATTCAAAAACTATTACCTACTTTGGTGAATTCAGTCCTTGATTGACTTGTTGAATGAGTAAAGTTTAATCTCCTTTTAAGTCAGTAATGTTTGCCGCTGAATTAGACTCATTCAGTAATAATAATGGCAAATGCTCTAATACACATAGGTATAGTGGCTTATATTAAAGATGGACAAGAAATGGAGCCCAATGGAGACTAAAACCATCTCCGTCTAAATGCCACCGAGACCAGAGAGAAGTATATCATTTCAAACAGAGATTATTAAAGTATATTATTGATATCTCTCAGGGTTGTTATATAAACCATTCGTTTAAGTTCATTTGAATGAGGTAAGAAATGTCTTTTAGCTTTAAAACTATGTCCAGATGCCATCCTCGTTACTGTTTTATTCAGTGAATCAGAAATATAAGAGACTGGGACGTAAATAAAGATGCACAATGAGCCAGCATGGATCACACAAACACACACAATGGAAAAATTCAGTCTGGATTGAAGTTGTACAAACTCAGACAAAGACTTTTCTTTTCTTTTCTCACTTTGTCTGAATTTCAGCCTCTGCTCGGACCAATGCTGCATTCACGTGCTCTTGGTATTTAACAGTATTCAGCCTTTTTTAAATGTGAAAAGAAGGTAATGTTAAAGCTAACTTGCTCGTAGCGTTAAATGCTAATATACTCTGCAGATTCACTCCACAATTATCGATTTATTTATAAATATCGACAGTAACAAACGGATTTTATGAGTTTTATGGTTATCGCTGAGATAAAAATGAGAGAATCTGACTCTAAACACTGCTCTTGTGTTACTCTGTGTCTCTGTCTGACTCTGGAGCATGCTCAGTCCAGGTGTGTTACTCAGATTTAGAGAAGTAGATATAGTAAGGTGTTTACAGTGGTTTAATTAATAAAAGTATAAAGGCTGTCCGTGTGTTTTTTTGCTTCAGGAACATCACGTGGATAGAATTTGTTTCTGCTTTTTTGAGATCTGTAGAGAACTAAGTGAACAGGACAAGTCTAGAACCAAACCTCACCATTCGCTCCTGTGTCCTGTGAGTCTTTTTCTTTCTCTGTCGTTATTGCCCCATCCATCTTCATCCCTCCTTGTTTTATTTTTACATTACCCCATCACTCGCCGCCTCGCTGAAGAATGCACTACAGCTTCCGACGCGTTTGCAGTCAACACTAATAACGCCGGCGTTGGTTTGAGGCAGCCTCCGAGCCCCTCTCTGAACGGGTGGTCATCACTTCTCATTCCTGTGAAGTCTATTACCGCGTCCCGAAAGAGGCATCGCTGCTGAAATGTGGAGATAAGAGAGGCTGGATTAGAGCTGATGCAGTTTGGAGGAGTGACGGCGGCCTGGGAGCTGCCGTCGAGGAGATGTGTGGAAACTACAGGAACTCTACAGCAGGAGATTTAACTAATGAAGGGCTGGTTTATGCTTGGGTTTAGATCATTATAATTTACACTTAGCCTTGCTTCAGTGAGTCCGAAGCTTGCCGTTTCCTTTTTGAGATTGAAGAGCCTTTAAACATGATATATCTGTACGTTTATGCTTTTATAGAAATGAGAATGATCGCTTTTGTTCGACTATAACTAGACTTTTAAACGGTCTGGATAATAACACACCTGGATAATGTGGTAAAGCTGAGTCCGATTAACGTCAAACACGACAGACGGGGCGTGCTTTTTTCACTGTTTTTGTAATATTTTGATTTGTTTTAAATAACTGTCCTTAACCCTGACGCTCAGAGCAGTGGAGGTCTTCATCCGGGACAAGTACGAGAGGAAGAAGTACTACGATAAGGACGCTCTGCCCTCGCCTCCTGTGAGTACTTAACAGGGTCTTCGTCTGAGAGTAAATGTTAATACAAGACAGAATAAACCGGTTTTGATTAAGTGTGTTTGAAACTAAATCGTCTTTGTCACTGAAACACAATCTGTAGCTCTGTAGTTATAAAGCCTTAACCGGTGAACTTTCTGCAACAACTACTTTTATTTTTATAACAAATAACAACAGTGTAGGCTTCAAATAATTGTAAATACGTTTGTTGTGCCATTATTTATCTGTGACTATTGTTTTATTCTTTAATTTTGATGATTCAGTTCAGCGTTTTTCATCGATTTTTGAGGAGACCAGTTAAAAAAGATTACGTTTTACAATCGAAAACAAAACACAACTGTTGCACAAATAGTCTTCTTTTGTGTGTGCTCTGCAGAAGCGTTTTTATATTTTCCTGAATACGTTTCTAGACAAACAACTCCTGGTTTGTTCTAAACTGTTTGAATGAGCTCGGGATAAAACTTCTGTGTTCCTTCGACGAAAAGCCAAAGATGGGTTTTTACTCAACGTTCAAACCAATTATATTTTACAACATCATCTCTGAGCGGCACCAGCTGAGCCCTGAGAAGGTAATGGGAATAATCATTGGATTCAGCTTTAAATGTCTGTTTTTTCCAAGAAAGTCAAATGGAAAGACTGGACTATAATTAAAAACTACTGCAGTACATACTTCTCTCATATACTTTCATTTTTTATGATAAAACGTTTGCCTCCTGGCGATGAATACTAAAGACCTTCATCATTGTGTTGAAAGACTAATTAATGCTTATCATATTTGGCATCGTTTCCAAACTCCAGACATTTTGAATCAGCTCCAGCTCAGTTTGTGCCGAGGCCTTGTAGCTGGCATCCTCCGAGTCATCTGTAAAGGCAGTAAAGTTTGTAGTTTTCGACCTTTTTGGCAATTCAATCCATCACGGTGGGTTTTTTGTGAGATAAAAGCTGTCAGTTTCGGTCCAAATGGCACTTGTGTATTGGATGTGAAACAGCGAGCCCTCATACATCAACACTAGACAGTCTCTTTTTTCCCCGATGTGAGCTGAAACTGATTCTTTTTTATGTTTTTTGAAGCAGAACAAAGCGGAGATATGCGGAGGTGTGTGTGTGTGGGCGGAGGGTGTAATCTCCTCGTCTTGTTTCGCGGGAGGTGTGTGTGTGTTCGAAGCGAGTGGGCTGCTTCTCGGTCTCAGGGAGCACTCGATAAAAGGCCCAAAACACAAGTAAATAATACAGATCCTTCACCGCAGTGTTGCTCTGTCTCATGTGACCTCACAGTTCATTAATGATGAACAACCGAGCTTTTGGAAAGACTGAAAAAGTGAGTAAATGTTATTAAGAAGTAGACTTTGGTGATGATTCATTACATTTATCTAAAATGAAAGAAGCTGATGCACTTATTGATGGAATGTGCCATTATTTATCTGTGTTTTTATTGTGTTTAATTTTGAAAACAAATTCCATGTGGTTTTAAAATTGTTCCATCGATTTTTGAGAAGGACACCTAAAAAAACCCCCATATTTCTTCATTTTACAATCGAAAACCAATCAGAACTGTTGCACAAATCCCTTTTTTTAAACTAGTCTTGCCTTGTTTGTATTCTGCAGTTGCATTTTAATATATTTTCTGCACAATATGTTCTGCACAACAATGCCTCCTTTGAATTATTAAATTAATAACATAACTTTTTTCCGTCTTGGATTTTTCCATTTGGACTGAGACTGTGAGAATTAAGACATTTTGATTCATTCATTTATTTATTTATCTTCTTCGGCTTTGTCCCATTGGGGGGGGTCATGTGACTGGAGACTATCCCAGCAGCTTTGGGTACAATCTGGACAATGGCCAGTTAGTCGCAGGGTTAACATTTAGAGACAGACATTCACTCTCACATTCATCCACTAGGGGCACTTTAGAGTCACCAATTCATCTGAACATGCAAAAAATATTACGATACGCTGACATTGTGGTTTTAAATGCTTTCAAAGTCAACGTAAATGCGACAAAGGGAAATGTTTTGGTTTGTAAAATGAATTAATACAGTCCCTTTAAACTTTTTCAGCTATGGCACTAGTGTGAGGGAAGGAGGGAAGGAAGTAGGGAAGGAGGGAAGGAGGTAGAGAAGGAGGTCATAAATGCATTCCACAAACACATCATAAACGAATAAATAGTCCATTAATCAAAAAACACAATCTAAAAAGACAATAGACATTAAATAACATTCCACAATCCTGTACAAATGAAGCTCTGTGTCCTCTTAATATTTATTTATTTACATTAACAAGTGATTTGTTAATGTTAATTTTGAGTGAAACACCTCAAATCCACAGAACACTATTTTTGCTTTGAATATTCTGGCTTTATCTGGATATTCCCTCTTTGTCTTCTCCCAAACTTCACCCACAGTCATTACAACATCTCAACGATTCAATATTTTAACAGTGCAAAGAGTTTGAGGAGTGAAGTTAAAAAGAGGAGCTGATTTGTTTTGTGGTTGTTTTGTTCAAATGTTTTCTTAGGAACCCTCGATCAACCATTTTGTTCATGTGGTTATCAGGAATGCACTATTTATGACTAGAATGTACCATTTATTTATTTTATTTTATTTTATTTTATTTTATTTTATTTTATTTTTTATTTTATTTTATTTTATTTTATTCCACAAAATCAACAAGCTCAATATAGAAAACACTGAGTCAATATGTTAAATAGAGCAGTAAAATGTAATATTGCACCCACTGGTCTACGGCTCTTGGATAAACTCTCTTTTCTGTCCAAACCTTGTTCATAAACAGGACACAGAGACATAAAGAGAGGATATCGTTGGGACAAATTACCACAAATATCCCAGAAAGGAGCTTAAAAGAGGCTTATACTGATTGATCATAACGTACTATCGACCGATGGCCAGCGATTATGAAACATTACATTAAAACCAAACTCGTCACGGCACAAATCTTCCTTTTGTCGTCTTTTGTTTCCCTTTTTGCTTTTCGCTGCTCGTTTTTTTTTTTTTTCTCTGAAGCGATGCCAGGAGCCAGACTGTGATCCAGGGTTTGTTTGTGCCACCCACACAGACGCTCCAGCTTTTATATGCAAATTAATTATTAAAAACAACTCATTATCACTTTAAGCAGTCGGGTGCAGATGGAGAGGGTAGAGAGGCGGGCGTCGGTGAAACCTCGGCTAAAGATGGACCGACTGTGGAGGAGTGAGCACAAAAACAGAAAATAACAGGCTCCTCGTGGCTCTTCAGCACCGCTTTGTTCATGCTTTTGATGAAAAAACTGGTCCTCTTCTGTGATTTTTAAAAATGGTCGACTAAACAATGACTTGCATTTATTAAACTGCAATTTTATGTTTGGAAAATACAGTAAATATAGTGTACGTTATGTTTTGATGTGTTTTGTTACAGTCAAAATCTTTCAAGTTTAGTGGGATTTCTTTAAAGTCTTATTGAATACTTTTGACTTTTCTAAATAAATTGTGATGCAACATTTTAATTCTCAAGAGGAATCATAATAAAATGTGTCAGTGTCAGGTGCATGCTCTTGAACAAACTGTTTTGAATTCTTTAAAGCAAAAAAAAGCTTTATTCCAACTTTTATTTTGAAATCATAACAGTTTCCTTTCTCTGTTCTCGTCCTGTCTAAACATCTTTATATTTATCTGAACCTCGAGATATCCCAAAAAGAAAGAAAAAAGGAGATTTAAGGCACAGTAAAACAGATGTGCCACACCTATATGAAGATTTAAAGGTAAAAACAAGCAAATAAAAACTGTCATTAAATAAAATAAGAAAGTAAAACACACAGCTGTGAAATTTATGAGCGTTGATTGTACATCTTTGTCAGGATCTGTCAAAACTAAAGCCAAACAAATGCATCAAACTCTTGCTCAAATGTTTACTAGTTCGTCATCGTTGTTTTATTTTCCTGCTACTTCCTGTCGTCTTCTGACACTATTTCCTGTGTCCAACCCTCTCTTTTTCATTGGCTGCTGAGACACACGTTTGCAGTTGTGTCTGTAATCCGTTCACACCCGAATATGTCCAGATTCGGCTCAAAAAATGTGACAACTGAGGTCGGGCCGGGTCTATTCCTCTCACAATTATAGATTTCTGTCCACAACTAGAGCAGATTGGTGCAGATTTTCAGGAATTGTGATTAAAATCTGGCAAAAAATCCCAAGATGACCCATTATTTTAAACCGATTCTACTCAAGAGTCAAATTTATCTCTTATTTTGGGATGTTCATGTTGGAAACTCCTCAAATTTTCATGTATCATTATATAAATTTGATCGTGCAGTAGTAAATCTTTTGTTCTGGGAGTGTGTTGCACCGAAGCAGAGCCTGGTGTGGGTCCCGTTCGTTAGCGTCGTCTGTGCAGCATGAGTTCATTAGCGTCAGTGCACATCAGTATGTAGACCGGCGTCCGTGGACTCGAGCCGACATCACAGCGCACGTCGAGAGCCCTCCGCGACCGTCCCGGTGATTGGCCTCAAAATGTCACCAAAAGGCGACTCGGCGGCCCTCGAGGAGCGCTTCTCTGAGCCCCGCTCGTCTGGGTTAGTCACGGCTCCGTCCCGAGCTCCGTCCAAAGGTCTGCGCTCGAGCGGCCAGCTGTAGCATCGAGTTATGTCCCGCCGTCCAAAAAAACACAGAGCCACGGGGACAGTCTGGCCCAGTCACTCTGTTTGTTTGTGAACCGAAAACAAATAATCCTCTTGTCAGTTTTGTTCTCACTCTTGACTTTAATTAGAAAACTTTTACACCGAGGCGTTAACAAACAACATTTTTACAGTTGGAGCTTGTATTTTTAGTGTTAATAATGTGGCAGAAGTAAAGCTAATGAGGCGTTTGGTGCTGGGGTAATGAGCTGGTGACATGTCGCGTCAACACAATACTCTGTGCACAAAACAAAACGATAACCATGGTTTGTTTGGGTTCAATTTATTCAGAAAACGCTGTCTTGTCACATTAATCAAAGGTGGCTTCTCTTATTTATTGGTGCTTTGCTAAAAATGTGGGTTTACGTCCATCTTTTTGGACAGAAATCACTTTTGATTCACAAAGGCATCAAAACTATTGTAGAGAAACTTGGTAAATCACTAAATTACCAGATTAAATGGTAAATAATAGTACAGTGGTTAGCTAGACGGCTGATTAAATGCTAACAACTTAGCCCAATGTATTTCTGCAACACTAAAACAGGCTTCCATTTCCAAACTCTATTGTCTCCAACTCAAATTGAGATTGACGCTGCCTTTTTTTGACCAAAGTTAGAGCCTACAACAACAACAAACTTCTTAATTCCAAATAATCTCTCTCTAGGTCAGGCTCAAAACGGGTCAGACTTAGCTTTTCTATGAAACAAAAATACGACCTGGTTGCCTCTTAAAGTTGAAGCAGTTTCAACAAAGAAATAAACAAGACCAACGTCCAAAATGTCCCCAAAACTGCAGGAATAACCCTCGTAAACGCACTCTTCTCTGCGTTTATTTCTGTCAGAAGTTTAAGAGGCTAAAAGGACTGCAATGGGACATTATCAAAGTGCACTTCGGCCTCTGATAAACCACGGCGAGTGCTTCTTCTTCTTCTTCTTCTTCTAAAACCCACTTCAGGCGGGAGTCTTACACTGTCTGTCTTTTTTCTAAGGGCAAAACACAAGACTATTTTCTCCATTTTTTCATCTTTCTCCATTTCCATCCCTCTCTCGTATCTGTTAAAGCTTCAAACGCCGCGTGCTCTCGTCGCCCGTGGTGGTGAAAGAGCTCAGAGAAACACAGATGTTGAATTTTTTTTCATTCTGTCGATGTCTTTGGGGTCCGTTCCGCTCTCAAAACTTCCCTCTCGTCCTCTCGTTTGATGTCGGCGGAGATGTCGACGCTGCACTAAACAGGCGCTGGGCTGATGAAGGCTGATGAAGGCAGATAAAGGCGGCCGCGGGGAAGGACGGGGTGATGCAGACGGATAATGGAGGGAGCCGGGTGAAAGAGGAAAGAGGATGAGCGCAGAGGTGGAATAGATAGAAGTCTGGAGATAGAAGAGGACTGATGCTGAGAATGGAGCTTCATCAAGAGAAGTGTAGTTAGTTTAAAGGAGCCTTTGTTAAAAAGAGAAGCTAGTGTTAAACCTTGACTTGTTTGTAGCGTTAAATGCAAATAAAATGGGTTCATTTACTCTATTTTCATCAATAACTTTATGAATATCAACAAAAACACTCAAAATGAAAGCACATAGACACAAAAAATCACAATGATGACGTCCTAATCAGTTTTTTGGACTAAGGCAATAATATAATAACTCTCAGTGGTAAGAAACTGGAAATGGAACTGATTCTGTTGCATTAAATTGCTCCATATAGCTATAGATCTAATAACGCAAATTCATTCAAAAAAGGAAAAGAATAGAGTGAGAACAGGAGAGTTTCTGTGAAAAATATGTGAATTTAAAATGACCTTTTGAATTGTGCCTAAAAGAAAAAAACAATTAGACGTGTTCCCATCAACTGTGTTATATCAGAGGGTTTTATTTTGATTTGGCAGACGCCTAAGGACACTTTTCATGTCAGATACGTGCTCCTTTTCTGGGTTTGTGTTTTTATATTGGCTCCAGCTGCTTAGACTGATTCATGCACTGATTTAATCTAAACAGATTCACAGAGGTTTTCCTTTAGGTTTGTGTTTCCAAAAAACTCATTTTCTATCAAATTTATGATGTTTTGGGGTGAATTTTTACTGTTTCTGTACATAATTTTAATGCTATATTTCAAAATTGTTTATTAAAATGTGTTTTATGTTGGCAGATGTTTGTTTACATTGCGCACAACCACAAAAAATGATATTATTGTGCTATTACTGCAGCGAAATTGTTTGTGATTTGCATATTTAGATGATTGAATGTGAAAAGTCTTACACTCAAAGCTCTAAATACAGTCAAATCAAACCAACAATTTCACACCCTGCAGTTTAATTGTCTGCTTTCTGCCGCCAAAATAGTCCAATTATCTTGAAGTTCTTCATTGTGACTGCTTTCTTAACTGAACGCTACTTTCTTTTACATCATTTACACAGAGTCTCTCAAACGAAAACGCGGCTGGTTTCCAAAGAGTTTATGTGAAATGATGGCCGCGTTTCGGGCTAATCTCTCGTCTGAAGAGAGCCAGTAAATGGAGATGAGCCTGAATCACGAGGGAAGGAGCTGAAGGAGCAGGATGAAGCCGACAGATGGCTAAGAGTAAACAAGAAAGTGCTGAAGACGAGGCCAAAGTAGCGTCAAATCTGTTCAGTTAAAGCTGTTAAGTGACGAGTCTCATCAGACCAAACACTCTCTGAGTCTGAGAGGCAGAAACGTGACAAAAACATGCACAATCTTTATTTTTACTGCCTTTTGTTGCACCAGACAATTTATGAGCTTTTTCTCAATAATAATAAGGCAGATTGGGGTGGTGGATGGGCTTATAAAACCTAGGACTTTCACATGATAGACATAAGATCCTGAAACAAAAGAAAATGTTTTTTTGAGTTAAAAATAAGTAAATAAGTGTTGCCTGTCTTATTATTAGTCGGCCATTTTGCAGATTATTGTTGTTTATAACCGCAGCAAATAAGCTTTATCTACAATAATACCCTGCACTTTTTAAACTGTACAAACCGCAGCTAATTTAAGCCGAAACTGTCGACACTTTTGACCTTTTTAGTTTGTGGAATCTGTGCGCTAACTTCCTCAGAAGCTCCTTTCTGTCTGAATTTTTGAGGCATGTACTTGTACCAAACACCACATTAACTCATCTATAAACTATAATCTACAAAAAATTACAAGTGATTGTGTTTTATTTCAGAGTTGGCCTTTAATTTCTTTAATTTTGCCAGTTTTTTTTATCATAACCGAAGTCCTTTACATCAGTTTCTGTATAATCTGATCGTTCACTTTTATCACAGTATCATTAATAACCGTTTTAATATCACAAAGAACTTATTTACTGTCATTTACTTTTTTAATCCTGGTTTAGTCCTGTTTTGACAAGTGGAAGTTAGTCTCCAAATCATTAAATTATGTCAAATATCACAGGTTATATTTATATTCAGCCTTTTTTTTGGGTACTTTTGTCTAGAAAAATTGAAATATTGAAAGATGATCATAAATATCGTTGAGGAATTAACCTATATCTGTTCAAGTTGTGGATGAATAGGTTACTCTGGTTGGTTTATGGATGAGTGGGTGAAGTAGTGTGAATAAAATGTCAAAATATCTGTTTTTCTCTGTGTTTTTTAATTGAACTACATTAAATCTATCGTCCCTCCTCCAAACGGACGACTTCAGCCTGAGGCAAGATGAAAGCAGGTCTAGATTGTGCGTATTTCTATATCTGGTGCCGTGTGGGCTTTTCTATTGTTTTATAAAGACCTCTGATCTTATACGAGAAGCTAAAAAAACAAAAAGAATAAGAACAAGACTGTGATTTATAAGGATCAGTGTGATACAGTAACAGTATGTTGCATTAACTCCAGAAAAACAAAGGGTAATCAGTGGTGATTATGATTAATAACAGGGTTGAGTAATTATGATTACATAATTAATCACTGTCACAGGCCTAGTTCTTAACATAAGTACAACGTTTGCTTGATATTATTATTACAACCCTTTTTTCTACGTTTAATAATTGTTCATATTCAGCACGACCTGGAAATATATGAGCCTTTTCTCAAAGAAGGTAAGAGGTGGTTGAAACAAAACGTTAAGTGGTTTTATTCGTCTGTTAGTTTAAAGCGATGGTTCCCAAACACTGGGACGGGACCTAAAAGTGGGTCGCCAAAGATAATATTTGGGTCAAAAACATTTTTATTGGTTGAAAAATAAAGACGAAGGTTTACGATAGTTCATAGGCTTCATCAAAAAGACTTAAAAAGGAACAAATTAAAGCTCCAGTCCCTGGTTTTCTTTTTTTTTTTGTCCCTGTCTCAGACTCTCCTGCTTCTCTTTTATTAAAAAAATAAAACCAAACTGTAATTTAGCGCATTTAGCTCTGACTTCAGCAAAAGAGCAACAATTATCTCCTCCTCGTTAAACATTATGTGATTGAATGGACAGTATTTATCTCTGTTTCACATCTTCTTTTTTTGGTGCTGTTTCTCTGTAAAAAGATGTATCCAAAGCTGAATACACACTTTCTGTTTTATCTGTAGCCATTACTTCCTCATTATCATCGGTGTCGACCAATGGGAGCGCTCCTTTTTCAGGAAGTGAGCTGTGATTGGACAAAGCTTCTGAAAATTCTCATCTAATAAAATCCTTAATTAAAAACCCCAGAAGATTCCTATCACAATCTGACATGAGGTGATTAAACGGTTCATTTTTCACATGCGTAGAATGTACATACTCCCCTTTTAAGTAAATGACTAAATTAGCATTAAATGGCAAATAAAAGGAAGAAATTTGGCTGAAAATGATTAAAACTCTTAACTCTAAGACTCTTAAGACTTTTTGAAATATGATTCTTATGAAAAAACTTTGGCAAACACTGGTTTAGAGTAAAGTAGTTGTGTCTGTAAAGGAATAGATTAATTGGAGTTTATTGATAAAACGAATAAAACAAATGTATTTTTCGCCGCTGCCATCATTGTTTTTGTTAATATCAGTCCAACGTCTTAAAAAAAGCTGTTTGTACTGTCGTAATCGAACAAAAGCTGACCAGAAACTAGAGATTTAAACCAAAAAAATTACATTTTCTATTATTTTTTCCTGGAAACGTTAAACAAATACATACATTTTGTGAGGCCACAGACAGAAAAAGACGCTCCGGATGTTTTTGATTGACTTGATAAAACCGGATTTAGACCGCTACAGACAACAGCTGATTATTTCCCAGCGTGCTTTGGGGATTGTGTTTCTGTGAAGTGTCTTTATTCTTGATTTTGTCAAACTATGCCAATCTGCAGTGTCTTAAACATCAAAGCAGTGATATGCAGCACAAATACGGCGGTGGGAATTATCTCTCGCCGACTTCCTCGTCTAAATCTCTTTCCTCGGCGCTTTGTTTTTCTGCCCATCTGCTTCTGTGATAATCTCCGCGTCTTCTCGTCTCCTGAGAGCGGCGCTGAGCCTGTTGTTTGCATTTAAAACACACAGCAGACCTACTTTTAAAGCCCCTCTAATCAATACTCTTTGTGCAGGAATATGATGGAGTGGTTGTGTAACGTGCTCACTCTATGTTCACTCTAATACTGTAGGTCTGGGTGTTTTCAGTGGCTCCATCTGATAAAACTCTATTAGGCACCACATTAAATAAGCTGAATATACAAACTGATTAATTTTTCATCCACAGAAAATGAATGGAGAATTAAAATGTCCTGGAAAAGTTTGTGTTTTCCTGGAAAATACTGAATTTAACTTTTCAGGGTTCGTACAGGTGCTTGAAATCCTTGAAAATGCTTGAATTTTAAGTGTTTTCAAGGTTGTAAAAGTCCTTGAATTTTGGATAAAGAAATTCTTATTGTGTTGCTTTAATAATAATGCACTTAGTCATAAGGAGATGATTGTATGAATAAAATATTTTACAAAAAGACAAATGTATACAGAAACATGAGGAAGGCGTGGTACAACTAAACAGGTTTTACTTGTTAAATTATTTGTAAAACACACTATATTTCACACTTTCACCCTCCACTGCTCTTAGTTTTATTTTGCTGTTTATGTTTTGTGTAAATATTTTTTCTTGTGGTCTTCAGCATTGAGAAACATTCAAAAAGACCGTTTTTGTATTTTATTATCTTACTATTTTATACGTAAAGAAAACAACAGCATTCGTGTGGATATAGAGTTATCTGCCAGTGTTTTTAGAAGTGCGCCCCCTGGTGGAGCTGGAGATAAACACATGCAGGAGGCTGCTGTTTCAATGATCGCTGGCTTCAAGAGGAAAAGTACAAATTGTGGCTAAAACGTGCATCAAATCCTTGAATCCAATAAATGAACATCTTTTTGATCAAACAAGTTTCATTTTTGGGTGAAATATTCCTTCTCTGTGTTCTAAAGTATTCAACAATTCAAACAATTTAAGTTGGAAATGTCATATTGGGGTCTTTTTTATACTACAATTGATTTAAATGAGAAAAAGTACATACAGTGCTTGAAAAACATGAACACACACCTTGAAAGTGCTTGAATTTGAACTAAAGAACCCTGACTTTGGTTTAGATGATATTAAAGATGAGAAAATGCAGTGATAATTGTCTTTGTTTCTCATTTTTATAATAGAACGTCCATTAAAATGACACCAAACCTAACCCACTGAGCTAACACACGTCCGTATGGCTCCTGTAAGTCCACTCCACTTGCTCCAGTCGACTTTGATCTATTAAAGGAAAGGACACGGAGTTCTTGAAGTGCACTTACACCACAGTTTATGACGAGCCTGTTTTAAACCTAAGGCACGGCTTGTTCGACCTCGGCGAGCGCTTCCAATCGTGCACAAAAAAGGCACGCTTCCTGCGGCTGGAAATGGCGCCAGGACTTAAATAATACAAGACTTCTGCAATAAATTCAAACGGGAACATATCTGTATCTCACATGTCGCGAGGTTTAATGGAAAGAACTGTTTGTTTTCTTGCATTTGAGAAAAACAGTTTCTCAAATACCATAATAAAAGGAATTATCTTTATTAAGGATTAAAATAGAGTATCTTCTGCACATAACAGAAGGATTTTAAAAGGTTTTTTATGGTAAGAACTTGCAGAGAGTTATTTTAATTACTTTATTTGTTATTGGACAAGGATAATGCTCTATTCAGCCTTCTATTTCTGCTTCTGCTTCTGTTTGTTTTTATAGATAATTGGTAGTTTTTATTTACAAAAAAGGCAGTTAAGAGATGGATTATTTATTTTATTTCTTAAAAGTTGGACATAAACCAATACTGAATGTAAAAATAACCTGGAGAGACAAGGTTATTCTCTCTGTTGGAGTTTTGTGCTGCTCAAGATTTAAGATTTGGGAGCTTTTTTCTTTATTCTCTCGGAAACTATTTTCTAGGAAACAGTGGAAGTGAATGTTGGCTGTAAACTTGACGCATGGAGCAAAGTCGAGCTTGTTTTTCAGTGCAACGGCCCAAATAATAAACCCTGGAGAGCTCTGAAGGCAGTCGCCGGGTCGAGCGAGGGGTCAGGGGTCGCTCTCATAGATTACCACGTCCTATTTTTCCAAACAGAGAAATAAAAGTGTTTGAAAACAGCCGGTCCGTGTTGCTGATTGTGTTGCAGAGTTCAGCGGGAGCCGTGGTCTGGGAGCGACGTAGGTCAACGGCAGGTTAATGCAGGTCGTGTGTGCGCTCCATAACTCTGTGTTTAATTGTGTTTTGACACCAGTCTCTGAGAGCTCTGGTTTAAGGCTGAATATAACCTTGGTCTGAAGCGTCCACTGAAGCGAAGCAGAAAAGAAACAGAGCCTCTTTCATTTTAATTAACTTTATTTTCAGAAACTCCAGCCCAGTCTAAAGCCTTGGAAACACAGCATTTTAAATTTTCTTCTATTTGCAGCTGTTTATTTTGATTTTCCCATAAACGCTCTTTAAATGTGAGTAAATCAGTTCGGTTTTAGCGCACTGCTTGTGTCTTTCTTTTCTTTTATCCGTCCAGATCTGTCTTGTTTCTTCTGGTCACACCTGTCTTAACCTTGTCTCTTTGTTTGTGTGTTTTTCAGAAGTCGAGTGAAGCCACAGCGTCGCCGTCGTCCCAGGACAAGAGCAGACAGGAGGTAAGGTGTCACCAAAGGACAGTTAGAACATTAATAATAATCCAGTGCACAGGCTGTTATTCCTATTAAACTATTGCACCAGACTGTTCTGTGTTTATAACTCAACCAAGTAATCACTAAACACATTAACCCTCCTGGTCCCTGGACATTCTTTTGTGTTTTTTTTTCATAATTTTGGCTGTGCTGAAGCAAATGGCATAACATTTGGACAGGTTGTGTAATTATTAAATATGTTTTTTTTGTTTTTTTTTAAATCTCTGTGTCCCGTTGTCTCCCATTCAAAGTGCCAATTTTGAAAATGACAATTTTGAATGGGAATTTCAATACTCTGTTTCCATGGCAACCGTTAAAAAAAACATGTGTTTGTGTCCTGGGA